>ML664163.1:5775295-5851321 GCA_007570785.1 Antilocapra americana | reverse complement strand
AAAAAAAAAAAGAAAGTTGGAGCTAAATAAAACTACTTTTACACCCATTTGATAACCCTAATACTGAGAGTAATTTAAAATTCCACAGTTATACTTTAGTTCTCTCATTTCATCTTTGGAAACTGGCACCTATTTATTTAAACACATCTGTTCAAATAGGGGTTAGATATCCCATTTAAAAAATAATAATTTAAAATAAAATGTCTTTGTTCTCTATTTGCTAAAGCAGTCTCATTGGCGTTTGCTCATATTATTCATTTACAAAGAAAATTTAGTTGTGAAAATTAAATGAACAGTTATTCCCACGTGAAAAAGAATTAATGAAAATACTTTAGTAGCATGATACTTTCTGAACACCTTAAACTTTACATATTAACAAGAAAATATGCAACTGTATTGTTAAAATATCTTGGTCAGTTTAAAGGGCATTTACCCATCAATAATCATATTTGTGAATGGCCTAACTATGTAGTTCTACCTTTAAGAATATTCTATCATGATCTTTCCTAAAATTGTTTGTTCATTGATTAGAATTTCACATGGATGAGAATATTTCAACTCTTTTAATTATGAAATTTAATTAACCACTAAACTAGCTATACACAAGCCATGCATCCTTGTTCAACATTTCCACCATCCATTCTTTCATTATTTGCTTGCCATTCCTGAATTTCTAAACTTACCATCAATGTTCTATTAACACAATTCTCAAAGATGTTCTCTAGTCTATTGTACTCTTTCACCTTCATCTTTCCTTCTCCACTCCTTGTTGGAAGGTCTTTGAACCTAGTCTTTTCTGTTTAGAATACTCCCTTCTCTCAACCTGTTTTACCCAGCTAATTTCAGTTCATACTTTGGAACATTTTTTAAATATATTGCCTAAGAGAAGCTCTCCCTGGCATCCACTAAACTACAAGCCGAGAACTGTTATACATTCTCAGATTAACTTTCCTTCAAAACAGTTGTCAACATTTGAATAAATAATTTATTTTTATGGTTAGTATTTTCATTCCTTTCTGGACCATTACTTTGTCTTTTTTAGTGACAGATGAAAGTCTAATGCTAGTACATAGTAGATAAAGATTGTTCAATAAGAAGGAATCAGTCTTACTCTATAGTTGAGTAAGACTATAAAGAAGGAATTTGGCAGTAAAGTTCAGGGTAAGAGAATGGTTATAAGTATTATTAATATAAGAAAGCATAAAACACATAACATGAGCATTATACAATTTTTATAAGTTGCATGTATGGTAATATGACTGTCATACTGTTAATTTTCAGTGCAAATCACAACATTGTAATCTTGTAATTAGACCTGTAATCCTGGATTAGACTGTAGAGATTCAGTATAACTTTATAACTTGATAAATAAGGGTCCTCGGTCCAGAGAAAATAAATAATTCTCAATTTCTTAATGGATTTGTCAATAAAATAAACAAGCATGGATGATATCTTGCTTACAGGATAAGCTGAAAATTTCATTTACAATATATATTGCTATAATTAAGTGTTAATATTTTCATAAAATGATATAGTGGTAATAGTGCTATTAAATATTAGAGTTTGTATTTTCAAAATAGATCTGCTTTTCAGTGGGTCTGCTGAAATTAATTTGAATATGTTTTTGGTTCTTGAGGAGAATTAATGTTTTAATATTCACTGTTACTGGTTAACAATGAGTTTAATGTAAATGAATTATGACTATCTATCACTGACTTGATATACTTATATACATTTGTATTGATTTTTGTTGCTATTTTTCAGTTTGATAAATAAGTTTGAAAAATTTCATTTGTTTCTATTGCATGATGCAAACTGAGGGAAATATAGAAATTATAAGTATGGAGTACCTTCACATTTTTGAAGAAAATAATGTACAAAAGAGTAAATTACTTGCTATTTGGATGTTTATATGCTGAAATATATTATTTAAATGTAAAATCTCAAGACTATAATGTTTACTACTTCACTTTTCAAAGGCAGTGACCTTTTATTTTTCATATTTGTTGAAATAATAGTAGGACTTGTTTGATATTTACAGAAGGTAAAATTCTTTCTTTGTTTTTTATTCAGTAATAAAGTCTTCTTTTATTGCCTATTCTGTTTCACAATAATAATTATTATAATGTTGAAATTCTCCTGGCATTTTGTAAGTAACAGAACGAATAAAACCATGTCAACTTTTTTTGTTTACTATAAAATTCTAGCACTTGAAAGTTGTTGATGAGGGACTATAAAGCTCAAAGTGTTTGTAATAGGAAAAATACAATCTTACTCTTCAGCAGTATTTCAAACATGACTCAGGACAATAATGACAAAGTTACTAACTACTTTAATAGTATTTATCCATAAATAAAATATATATGTAACAATGACCAAAGATATATAAAGCCATTTTGTGTATAATATTTCAGGGAATGTACATTTTCTTCAGCGATGCTGCAGAAGAGATATGTTTATAATTTGTAAGTAAAAAAGGTTATCAGAGTTATTTGTAAGTGATTTTGAATTGACAGTTGTCTTAATATACTTTTTTAGTATAAGCCAATCATTTTCAAATTTACTGTAACTGGATTCAACATATTTTAAAAGCTCTCCTGGTGATTCTGTTAGTAATAGAGCTGAGAGCCTCTGATTTAAATGGACATAATTTATTTGCATTATCTATTATGCTGCTCATGCATAGCTGTTGTTCAGTTGCTAAGTTGTGTCCAACTCTTTGCACTCCATGGACTGCAGCACATCAGGCCTCTCTGGTCTCTACTATCTCCTGGAATTTGCTCAAACTCATGTCTATTGAACTGGTGATGCCATCCAACCATCTTGTCTTCTATCACCCCCTTCTTCTCCTTTCCTCAAACTTTCTCAGCACCAGTATCTTTTCTAATGGGCTGGCTCTTTACATCATGTGGCCGAAGTATTGGAGTTTCAGCTTCAGTAACAGTCCTTCCAATGAATATTCAGGGTTGATTTCCTTTATAAGCTGGTAGCAACTATTCATTACTGGTGATTCCCAGGAGGGTTTAGTGGTAAAGAAACTGCCAATGCAAGAGACACAGAAATGAGGGTTCTATCCGTGGGTCAGGAAGATCCCCGGGAGAAGGGCATGTCAACCCACTCCAGTATTCTTGCCTGGAGAATCCCATGGGCAGAGGAGACCAGTTGGCTACAGTCCATAGGGTCACAAAGAGTTGGACACAACTGAAGTGACCTAGCATGCACATGCAGTCACTCACTACTATTCATTATTAACAGCGATGATTGTAGTGATGGTAATTCAAGTTTGGTCACATCCTGGGTCATAATGCTTGGTGTGAAGATGTGTTCAGATTGGTACTGTTTATAATTGTGGTTTCAAGGTGGAAATTTGGCTCTCAAATCCTACTAGTCCCTTCAGAATGTAACAATGAGCAATAGCTAAAATGCAGTGAAATGTTTTTTTTTATTAATAACTGTACAAGCACTCCATTGTGCCTCACTATAGGATCTCTCACATAAGTCTTACCAGGCTCATAATATAGGGTACTTGTCCTTTAACTTGAGGTGATTGAGTCTTGAGAGCAGATCCCAGTCTTCTTAATTAGACACATGAATAGGCTGTGTGAATGACTGTCCTGGGAGAGCAAATCCTGAGCCTTGATGTTAGGATAATGTATGAGAGAGAAAGCAGGAAATGATGCCTCTTTCTTTAAAGAACAATATTATTTGTCCACTATTAATCCTGACTCAAAATGTGTGTTGGGCTTTGACTAACTTCTCTAAATTCCCTCCTATCGAGGGAGAACTACTTGTCAGCTCTGCATAAGAAGAGACCAATGAATATTCAAGGCTAACCAGCTGGTTAAGCACAACCTAATCATAGAAAAAGAAGAAATCATCCCACATTTTAGTTCTGTTAATGCTTAATTGTTGTAGATTTTGGTTGCTTTGTTGACAATGTAAGAAGCAAAAATTGCACATATACAGCTTCAAATCCTAACTTTCCCACTTACTAAAATTGACCTTGAATAGAGTTTTGATGTATCTATTAATCCACCTTTCCATCCATAAATTGGTTCCAATATTAGTCATATTTCAGAGATTTGATAAGAATCAAATAAGATAAATAGATTTCAAGAAGTGAGTCATACATTATTTATATGCATTAATAATAAAAATGTTCTCTAGTCAAATACATTTGAGACAAACTATCCTTTCCTCAGTATTTAACATATGTTTTAATAGGCCATGTAAATCTCCAGAGGAAGATGTGGCAGGATTCTTTCCCCAAAATTATTTATACATAGAACTTATTTTCCAAAGAGCATCTCAGGGAATTAAAAATTTGTTGAGAAACTTTTGGAAAACATGGAGCTAGACATCATAAGTAGTGACTAAGAAGCACTTAATGTAATGAAATTTTTGTATTACATTATTTGTAACAATGAATATTTTGTTTTAACTATACTTTTTATATTATTTAATTGAAATGGTTGAAATGGCCACATTTATGTGGAATATATAAATTATGTTCATTGAATATTTCAGAAGAGAGCAGTGGGCAGCACAGTTCTTCCAGGAAAAAGCAGTGGAGTATGAGACATAGGGATAAAAGTTCTATTCATCTGAAGGTCTCTTAATCTGAGCTTTGATAAAATTTACAAGAAAGGAGGAAAAAAGGGACATGTTTTTTCATCCATCAGGTGCTTAGAAACAAGAGTTTTAAGCAAGAGCTGATGTTGATGTATGGCAGAAACCAACACAATATTGTAAAACAATTATCCTTCAACTAAAAATATATAAACTAAAAAAAAAAAAAATTATTGTTACAACACAAAAAAGAAAACCTGGGTTAAAATTAGGGTAAAATTGAACACAAAGGAAGGCAGGGAGGGAGGAAAGGATGAAGCAAGGAAGGAAGGAAGGGAAGAAAGAGGCTTGTTGGCTCATCTCTGGGATATAGCAGAATGGCATTAGGTTATGAATTAAGCAATTGAGGAGAATCAATAAAGCATTCCAGAGCCAACGAATCTCTTTGAAAAATCTCAGAAAATTTTTTCTCTTGAATTGAATGAATCTAGACTCTATTATCCTCTTTATATACACTATTTATTACTGGAAAATTCTTAAATGTACAATAAAGTAATAGCTAGATATAGAGAGAATTGGAGAATACTGTGACTAAAAGGTCAGAGATTTCAAGAAGACCTCTTCATACTGTGCTTGAGCAGTAGCAATTTTGAGTATAAAAATATTAACACTGATAATAGAGAAAGGACCCTTCATCAAAATGTTCAAGATATGTTTCACGGCTGTGTTATATTCCACCTTCACTGAAAAACAGTTAACATCTTTGCTTCCTTACTGCTTATTATTTATCATAAGCTAGGTACCAAAAAGTATAATGATTCACTAGAACTTACTAATTTATTAGTTCATCTGTTCTTCCACTTTTATACTAGAATGATAACTTTTTATCACCAAAATATAGTCTGGAATATTAGACAACTAAAAAAAAAAAGAAAGAAAGAAATCACATGAATGTAAACTCTTATTTTAACCAAAATCTAGGTAAGGAAAATAGACGATTGAGATCTGGCTTTAAAAACTGTATCTTATTGTTATACAACCCCATCTGCACTCTATTCTACTATGTGATGCTGAGTGATTTCACAATCCATTTCCCACTTCACTCTATGTAACTTCAATGAGTATAATTTCAGAACTGTTACAAGTAGAGTGTTTTGATGAATAAAAAGATATTCTAAAGAGGTGGGGAGAGGGAGGAAAACCTATGATCCACTTCAAGGAAAGTACGCAAAATACTACTTCAATTGCTAGTATTTCTCATCTAGAAACCAATGTAAACTAAAATATGGATAACTTTATTCATGTTCCAGTTAATAAAATTTCTTAATTCCACAAGGCAAAACACCCTAGATTGACATTTAGTTTTTCAGTAAGAGAAAGTGCAGTATTGTGCAAGAGCAGGAAAAATACAATTTTATATTGTTCTCTTAAAAGTCTATGAGTTGTATTGTGCTAATTGTCTGTTTGTCCTCAGGGGTCAGGAACTAGAGCTTCCTGATGTGAGAAGCTGTGCATATACCAAGATTAACATAGGAAATGCAAAAAAAAAAAAAAAAAAACAAAAAAAAAACTCTTATTGTCCTAGAAAGGAAATTAAAAAGAAATACATGGCTTGTGCATTGGTGAATTTTAAAAATATTCTTTAGAAACCCAATTGTATGAATATTTTCTGTATTAATTCAATATAACCTATATCTATATATCAAGATGGTTGTCATTGGAAATGGAGATTGACACTGTCTGTAATATTTCTCAGTGAAAGGGACGGGATTTCCAACAGTGAATTCTTGGATAATATTCCTAGGGTCTCTCACCCCAGAATACTGCTGTTTAGCCCACTACTCCTTGAGAAAAGTGAGGCTTTGTAGAAGGAGGACTTCAAAGGGTGCTCTGTATCTGAACTCAGTCCTGTGGGACAGCCCCATTTCATTTTTTTTCAATCTCACTTCAATTTGCTTTCTTCTTTGAGAATGATCTTTCACTAATGGGATTCTTCTTTAGCTGCAATAAATTTAAAACAGTTTTCGTTAGTCTTGTGTTAAGAGAGTTCAATTTCATGTCCTGACTCAGAATTAAAGAGTTAGTAGGAGAGAAATCTTTGCTCTGCATTTTCTAAATCTGATAACCTCTTTCCTTCTGAAATGCAATTAGTTCTTCCAGTTTAATAACCTTGGCTCCTCTTGGTATCTGCCTGCCTCAATATTTTCAATTATGGATCTATTTGTAATGATACCCACTGGTGATGTTCTTTGATATTTTTTCCCATAGGCAGTTCTCCCATATACCCCATGGACAGATCTAGAGGGCACACATTTGCTGACCCATTCCATGAAACTCTTCCTTAAATTTGCTTTTATAATTGCAGGTCCTGTTGCATGAAGTAGCTTCCAAAATGCACTGCACATACTGCTTATGATATTTTTTCACTTATTGCTTCTTCATTTCAAATCCACTTATCATTGCAAAGAAGGATCTCAACTTTTTTAATGCTTTTCTTTGTTAGCTGTCAAGGTATAAAGCTTTGTCAGTAGTGGGTGACAGAGATAAATACAAGAATCAGAGCCTTTCGTTCATGGTTCTAATGTTTTCCTGGCAGACTTCTGCAGGATGTTAGGCTTTGTCAGTATCCACTCCCAGCATGTGGACAGTTTTCTAGTGCCTGGCATTGCAGCACAAACAATTTCTTTAGCAAGTGGATTCTGTGGGGGAGAGTGGTTTCTCCAGTGCCCTGCTTCTGCTGCCAGGCAGCTTCTACAGTACCCAATTTCCATAGACATGCAGTTAGCAGCATCTGGTGACCAGGATTTCATTTCAGCAGTTCCACAGGAGAATGCCTTTGATGTGACATACAACTAGGTCATGGGCTTCCCTGATAGCTCAGTTGGTAAAGAATTTGCCTGCAATGCAGTAGACCCTGGTTCAATTCCTGGGTTGAGAAGATGCACTGAAGAAGGCATAGACTACCCACTACACTATTACTGGGCTTCCCTTGTGGCTCAGCTGGTAAGACTCTGCCTGCAATGCGGGAGACATGGGTTCAATCTCTGGGTTGAGACAATCCTCTGGAGAAGGAAAAGGCTACCCACTCCAGTATTTTGGCCTGGAGAATTACGTATACTGTATAATCCATGGGGGTCACAAAGAGCTGAACACGACTGAGTGCCTTTCACTGTTCACTTACTACTTCTAGGTGCCACAGAAACCTAGAGGACAAATTTCAAGAAAGTTCCACTGATGCAGCAATTCTGCTGCTTCTCTTCCATCCAGTGAGGAACAGTCATTCATTCATCAACAAGGTCTGGATATCAGCCCTGGAGAAAGGAAGATTTCTTCTTTAGGTGTCCTATCTTATCTGAATGGGTTCTGTCTAGCATTTTTATCTTCTATTATATTCTTTAGAGTTCTCAGTTACTTCTTCCTAGTCATAATGGCTAATTTTGGGTGTCAAACTGGCTAGACTATGCTGACCAGTTGCTTAGTTAAACACTGCTCTAGACATAGCTGTAGAACCATTTTTGGATACAATTGACACTTATAATTAGTTGCCTTTAAGCAAAGCAGATTGCTCTCCATAATGTGGGTGGGCCTCACCCAATCAGTTGACAGCTTTAAGGCAAGAAGACTATGTTTCCTAAATAAGAAATTCTGAGTGTTCAGTCTTTAGACTCAAAACTGCAACATAAACTATGACCTGAATATTCAGCCTGCTGGCTTGCCCAATAGATGTTGAATTTGGCAGCCTCACAATCTGATGATCCAATTCTTTAAAACAAATCTTTCATTGTCTTCATCTCTATGGCCTATTGATTATGTTTTCTGGAGTATCATGACTAATACACTAGGCATTCCTCATTAATCAAATCCCTTCTTAGTGTTAATTATCTCATATTAAAGCTTCCCTACAATTGTCATTGTGCTTTTTCTTTTTTCTTTTTTTGTCTCCTGATTGGACACAGTTAATCCAATGCTCTTGCAAAATCTACTGACTGCATATATGACTGCAAAATGAGAGAAGTCTATGGTAATAAAGTTGGGATGACATTTTCCAGTATCTGGAGGTATTTCACAAGTTTCCTTTTTGTCTCTCCATGATTATGCCATTCTAGCCCTCTGGTCATCTTGTTTTGAGGTAAGGTAGGTAGGCACAAGCAATGGGAAACCAAAATCATTACCTAAAACAATCATGGTTATACTTATATTTTAAACATAGAATTTGAGTTAGATGGCTATTGGTTTTGGCAAATATCGTTTTCCTGATTTTTACTGTGAATATATGTGAATAAAACAGAAAAGATAAAGAATAGTAACCATTCTCTAATTAGAGACAACATATATTCTAATATTGTAGATATACAGAATTATAAGAAGTAATAGAGTAAGAAAAACAGCTCATAATTAGAAACAAACATAGACGAGCTTGCAATTGGAAACAAAAATGAACAGGAAATAAGCCTTATTTTTTTTTCAATTTTCAAAGTGGTAATTCTGTAGGAAAAGCAACTTATAGAGTCATCTTATTATTTTCTATCTATATAAGTGTACCTCCAGTAACCAAGTATCTGGGAATCCTTTTTTTTTAAAATCACCTCTCTTAAGTTGCTGTATCTAAATTCACCAAGTTTTATACCTGTTGGCACAAAAATATATTTCAAATAAATTCCCTTCTCTTTAATTGGTACACATGCTACATTAACCTTTAAACTATTATCATTAGCTAATGTATTTATGTACAATATCCATGAATTATTAGTATTGGTTAACTGTCATTACTGCACTGGTTCCATATTAGCCTCTCAGATTTTATCCTTGCCTCCTTCAGTCCAATCACTTCAAGGGATATGTGAAAACATGGTTTTGAAAATGAAAATTGAAGTTTTTAACATGAACTCAAACAAAAGCAAAAATAACAGCAAAAACTAACATTTTACTGTGCTTTTATCTTAAGTCATATACTTGCATATATCCTAAATACTCTACATATATTAAATTATATTTCATAGTGGCCCTATGCTTAATATTATGTCGTTTCTATCATCTCCATCATCATCATGATGTCATAAAAGCACAAAACAGGCACAAGAAGATTAAAGAATTTGCTCAAATATTCAATGCTACTGTCAGAATTCCAACACAGGCTTACCCAAGAACTGCCACTATTAATTTATTTGCTTTACCCAGATTGTTTCTCAGCACAATTCTGCATAGGCACCTAATGCAGCTCTGCCACCTTCCTATGCTCCAACCACACTGGTATTTTACATGTTTCTACAATGTGTCAAATTTCTTTTCCTTTTCAGGCTTTCCCAGATTCTGTTTAATTTTTCTGGTATGTTTTCCTCCCACTGTCCATATGATTATTTATACTCATCCTTCAGGACTAAATTTAAATGTAACTCCTCTGGAAACTTACAGGATCACTACCCAATCTATAAAAAGATCCTATAAGCTACTCTACAATAGAACCTATAATGTTTAATGTGTTGCACTTATGATTAAAAGTATATATTTATATTCCACTTAATTTCTTTCTCCTCAAGTAGAAATGTGTAAGGATGAGGATGGAATCTGTTTGCACTAAAGGGTTTCCATTGCTAAGCAATTAACAGTTTATGGATGACTGTGAAATGTAGAGGCAGATCTCTTTATAGGAAGCTAAAGTGTTTCCCATCTGGCAGCTTCTGTTATTTCCGAATACAGGGTCTTTTTTTCTGTGAAGAATAGAAAAGAGTTGGATATGTGAGAAACATGAAAAAGTTTAATACACTGTTGCATATAAGGTGAAGAATGAATACACGGTGCTAACAATCTGTCTCATGGTATAACTGATTTTGTTTGTTTGTTTTAACTATCATTCACTTTGGTGAGAGGAGAGAAGAGAGCAAGACAGCAGGTATTTGGGTTTAGTCATATCTGGGTTTTGTACACAGGTTAAAATGAGAAGACAGAGGTCAAGAAGCAACTCTGAACTAGGAGTATTAGAACTGATGCTGTACCATAGGGTGAAATGCAAATGTTAAGACCAGATGAACTAATGTTCCAGTCAAGTTTGAAACAGTTGTAATTAGAGTGGTTGGGCAAACAAGCAAGAAAGGGGAATATTGTGATAAGAATAGAATATCTGAGCTCATGGAATCAGTGAAGTTCTATCGGAAGCAGATGACTGAAGTCTAATGGAGATGGTGGTTGGAAAGAAAAATGTTGGGGAACTAGAGGTCAATGTGCATGGATGAGTGGTCCATGTTGAGGCTGAAACACCCCACAATGAAGAGAGAAGTTGAGATGGTGGTAAAAGAAAAAGAAAAAAAAAACAAACTATGAGGTGAAATAAACTTTCTAAGAATTTGATGGAACAATGATCTTGAAGAGCTGTCAGGGAGCAATTAAGTCAATTGTCAACCCTGAGTAACGAGAATAAGAAAATATACTACCCTGATTTCCATAGTGCTATGTGAGAAATAGTCTTTGAGGTATATATGTTTATTTATGACAAAAAATGGAAGAACTCTCTAAGAGACATCATGGATAATTGGAGTGGTTAGTTAGAGACTAAGTTTTAGACAGCAGAATGGTAGATTTTGGGGGGAAAAGGAAAAAAAATGAGTGTTAGATCAGTATCATGAATGGTAGAAAATTATGAATAAAACTACATAGCACAAAGTACTTAAGAGTTAATGGAAGGGCTAGAATCTCATACATCTTTCATTTATCTAGGAAAAAATATATATGATAGGGTAAAGTCCTTTTGATAATCTCTTATGAACAACGGAGCTTGATATAATATAGGTATAGTATAGAATGGACTTCCCAGGTGGCATTAAGGGTGAAGAACCTACTTTCCAATGTAGGAGACTGAAAGATGAAGGTTCAATCCCTGGGTCTTGTAGATCTGGAGGGCATGGCAACCCACTCCAGTATTCTTGCCTGGAGAATCCCATGGACAGAGATGCCTGGCAGGCTACAGTACATAGGGTCACAAAGAGTCAGACATGACTGAAGCAACTTAGCATGCTTGTACAGTATAGAATACAAACAATTTCCTATTGTTGTGATGTATGACCAAATATGGATTTTCTCCATAAACACAGATGCCAGAATAATGGCAGCTGCTGTGTTTAAGTGTGGGCCTGCACTTGGGTGTGGGTGGCAGGGACCATAAACACAAATGATCCTAAATGCATCAGATTTGTATTCAATGTAGTTTGGTTGCACTTTCACATTCCTGGATTAGTGGGACTCTCTTCCTGCCCTTTCTCAATATATGCCTAATTTAAAATGTATTTGTTTCCTAAAATATTCAATTTTTGAAAGATTGTGATTTTTAAAAAATTCTCTACCTTAAAAAATTGTATTAAATATCACAAATATTCCTATTTTATTGTGTATCAACTATAAAGTTCAGCTCTTATAGAATTAAAAAAATTCTATTCCTAAAATACCATGATTGTTTTTTCACTCTCCTGTTGATTTTTTCTTGATAGCTCATCTTTGGCCCATCTGTCCCATCACATCTTATACTAAATCTAACTTTCCTAAAACTTAAACATCAATCAAAGTTCTTAAAATCATTTTCCTGCATCCCAAAGAGGGAAGATTCGACCAAATAAACCATGATGTAGTTGTTCCAAGACAACTGCTGCTATGACCAGGTTTCTATTGTTCTGTAATTTGATAGAACATGTGGTTTTATCTCCATACAAATATTAAACGAATTATATTTAATAGTCAACCCAATTAAATAGTGTAGCAACTACTTAAAGACATACATGATGACTGTGCACTATTATGTAATTGAAATAGCACTAGACAAGAATTCTGTTAATGCCTTCTTGGAAGTGCTTTTAAGAAATTCAATATTATCAACAACAGTTATAAAGCATAATATACTAGTGTTGAATATGTGTTATATTACCAGTATTTTGAAATGTGGAAGGCATGAATTTAAAAAGGTAAACCAATTACTTACATATTATTGATATTATCTAACCTCCTACTCTATCAGTATATATATATATAATATTTATATATAAATTTAATTGGGGAATGAAATGGCAACCAATTCCAATATTCTTTCCTGGGAAATCCCATGACAAAGGAGCCTGGCTGGCTATAGTCTATGGGGCTGCAACTAGTTGGATATGATTTAGCAATTAAACCAACAACATGTATAGTTAATGGAAAAAACAAACATGTTAATTTTGAATATTTCCATATGAGAGAAATTTCAGCATAATCCATTGATGGTAAAACTAATTTTTAAAGGAATTATTGAAATCTAAAGTAAAATGATTTATTTTAGTATATTTTCAGAAATCTACACAACATAAATAAAGAAAATAGAACTGATTATTTGTTTTGAGAAAAGATAGCTACCTATACAATAAATATTTTTGTCTAATACATCTTTGGAATTAGAGCCATGAGTATGAATAAGATGATTTATTTTTCTGGTACAGCCACTTGGGAAAACAGTTTGAGAGATTCTTATAAAGTTAATTAAGGATTTGCCATACAAACTAACAATCCCTTTCATAGAAATTTATTCAAACAAAATAAGAATTTATGTTTCTCAAAAGCAGATTATGAATGTTTACAGAGGTTACATTAATGTTTATCTCAAATTAGAAACAACCCAAATGTCCCTTGAAAGGATCCAGAATAAGTGAGCCCCAAATACGTCACTTTGGCATGTAGACCATTTTGAGCTGAAGGCAATCAAGAGCTAGGAAACTCAAAAAAAAAAAAAAAAAAGAAAGAAAAAAAAAAAATAAAAAAAAAAAAAAAAAAAAGAAGAAGAATTATTTCTACCTTAGCTACCTAGAAGAAATTTAGACAGAGTCCTGGCTCCTTCAGAGTGAGAGCTATTACCAGAGATAGTCTCATCTGAGAGACCTATCTGTATGGCAGTGCAACATCTAATTACTAAATATATCTCTTGTCCTGCAAATTACCTCCCTCCCCTTTGAAGACTTAGGCCTTCAAACCATTCTTAGCTCAGGACAGTTTACAAGCCTCAATTGCTCAACTTGCCCTTGGGCCTCATATACTTATGGGGTTACTATGCATACATAATTAAACTTGTTTTTCATCTGTTAAATTTACTTGAGAGTCCCTTGGATAGCAAGGAGATCAAATCAGTCAAGCCTAAAAGAAATCAACCCTGAATATTCATTGGAAGGACTGATGCTGAAACACTTTTGCAATCTGATGGGAAGAGCCAATTCATTGGAAAAGACCCTGATGCTAGGAAAGAATTATGGCAGGAGGAGAATGGAATGATAGAGGATGAGATGGTTGGATGGCATCACTGACTCACTGGATATGAATTTGAGCAAACTCTGGGAGATGATGAAGGACAGGGAAGCCTGATGTGCTGCAGGTCTCTTGGGTCACAGAGAGTCAGACAGGACTTAGCAACTAACAACAACAACAAATGGCAATTTAATTAATGGACCAGCCAAAAGAATCTAAGAAGATAGAGGAAAAATTTTTTGTCCCCGCCCTCACATTAAGAAAGGATAAACAAACTGCACTACAGCCATAGGAAAAATTCTACTGAGTAATAAAAAAGTAGCAATCTTAATTTGTATAATAACATGAATAAAATTTAAATGAATTATGCTAAATGTAAGAAGCCAAATTTAGAAAGTTAGATACTGTATGATTCTATTTATATGACATTTTTCAAAACCAAAACATAGGTATTAGTAGTTTCCATAGGATAGGGATTCATCCTGGGGATAGGATGAATTATTGAGTATACAGTGGCACACAGAATTCTAAAATTGATGGAAGTACTGTGTATATTATGGTAATAATCACAAGCATCACATTTGTCAATACTAGCAGAATTATATGCTAAAAGAGATGAATATTACTATATATAAATTATGCCTGGATATTTTTTCTCTTTGATTTTTATTCTGTATATTAAGCAAAGCACACTAATAATGCTTTTTTGGAGAAGCAGTATCACTCCTGATGAGTATTTATGAATAGTTTACAACATCATCCACTTTAAAAAATGCAGATTGTGCCATGGTTTGGTGAACGGAAGGTATTTATTCTTTTACCTTATACTCATGCACATGTGCATGCCTAATTGCTTCAGTCATGTCCAATTTTTTGCGAACCTGTGGACTGGAGCCTGCCAGGCTTCTCTGTCCATGGGATTCTCCAGGCAGGAATGATAAGAGTGGGATGCCATGCTCTCCTCCAGGGAATTTTCGCAATCCAGGGGTCAAACCTAGTCTCTTATGTCTCCTACATTAGCAGGCAGATTCTTGACAACTAGTGCCACTCAGGAAGCCCTATTTTATACTCAGAAATATTTAATGTCTAGCATGTATATATATATTATGAATAATAACATAAAATATCTATTTGGTATTATGACATCTAAAAGTTACAGGAGATAAAATTATATTTTAACTATGATAGAGGTAACTGTTATGTTTGTTAGGTAGTTAAAATAGGAAAAAGGAGTCCAAATGGTGGTGGCTAAAAGACAAAGGGGAAAGCCCACAAAAAGGGAACAAGGGAAAAATCAGTGGAACCTAGTGAGAACCTCAGGCAAAACAACCAGGCCCCATTCCTGGCTAGCCCTAATTTGCATAGGGCAGGCTCAGGGGAGGAAACAAAACATAAGAAGAGGGAGCTAAGATAGATTGGGGTCAGCCTGCCCTCATGCCTTGAGAGTGTACTATCCTTTGTCTGCCGAATGAAACTCTCAGCTGTAATTGAGCTGTAACACTGGTCCACTATATCAAATATTTGTTGTAGTGAGACAGAACTGAGGAAATTAACTCTCCCAACATATCTATCCATAGTGACTAGTCATTAATTTAAAAAATATTAAAGAATATTTACAATTACAGCATACTAAGCAATATTAAATTGAAAATCTACTTTAAGATACACAAAAAAACAAATTCTATTTCTATGACGGTAACAAATAACTTTTAAAAGGTTATACAGTCAAAGAATTCTTATTCTTTACTTTCAATCTTATCCTACAAGAGAAGTATGCAGACAAAAGGTAAAAATCTGTTTGTTGCCATCTCAATTTGCTGCACAGGGTTCACTCATCCTGCATTAAGGGAGTTACACAAATTAAGCATGATTGTGGTATGTTAGTCTTATAATTAGTACTTTCTAAATCTATTCACAGGAGCCAACCACCTAGTGTTCTTAGTCACATCTGATCTACAAAGCAAGACATTTGCATGTGGTAAATGGCAGCACTTTTCAAAAAGCAGTTAATTATTAAGGGAGAAAAAGCCTCTTGGCATTTATTGTTCATAGCACAAGAGAAAGGTATTAATATGGCTGTAATATTCAATTCCAAAAGAATTTCTTCACAGTTTTACACAGATTAATGCACAAATTCCATTTACTGTTTCTATACATTTCTGTTAAAGACAAGAGCTGTTCCTATACAAAACGATGAAATTTTTATGCTGAAAATACAGGTCAGGTAACATTTTGATGTACAAAGAGGCAATCAATGATTTAGAACTACAGATTTGTTATGCCACAGAAAAATAAGAGAATTTCTATGCTGGTTATTAACTGCAAAGTTCACTGACAGGCTGTCTATAGTACTTCCGTCTCTAGTCACTTAAGAAGAAATGGTCATCATGAGGATCTTAATCTTTGAGAGGAGAGAAAAGGCCGTTCCAGCAGCCTAGACAAGCCATCTTTGTGTCAATAGCAGGAACGGAAACAAACGGAAGACTCATCAGCAGCCTACTATCTATTATCCATGAATAACATCAAGGGCATCAGGCAATCTGTACTAAAGCAAATAAGGCAATTGTTAGTCCATTGATTTTTGTAAAATTAAAGTGGTAAAAGATAAGAGCATGAATATACACTGTAATTGGAAGAAGTAAGGTCCTCTTTAACAATAAGCGATATCTTGAGACAAAAATGAAAATTGGATTAATTTTCACTTTCCCAAATCTCAGAGTTTGGTTCATATTCATTGCACTATTACCAAGTCAAATCTTTTTTTTTTTTTTTTCTTTCCTAATTGCTTACTGCTTATTCTCTCCTTCACTGCCTCCTTCTTTTCTATATCTTTCATTATTCCCAATTCCTTTCCCCACCCAAATCTCTACATTCTTGGGCAGTTTTTAAGATATGCTACACTGTGAATCTGATTTATGGATAAAATCAAGAACATGATAAATAAATCTTGAGTCAAATGAAGGATTTACATATTGAGACTAGAGTGAACACAAAGAAAGAAAATGGTGGTACAGACTGCCAAACCACATGACTGTAGGCACTAATCGGCCTTAAAAGTAAGTATCCTTTACAATCAAGATGTCCTTCCTTCTCTAAAAGCCTTGTTAAAAATGAAATTCAACTAAGTAAATTTGAAGACTAATATGCTTTATTAAACAAATCATGGATTGGGTAATATCACCTCTAGCACAGAGAAAGGAGTTCCAAAGAATGACAGAACAAGGAAAAGTTTTTAAAGACAGAGGAAGTCATAAAATTAAAAAAAAAAGATTATTTTTCAGGCAATGTCACCTTCCTTTGGGGGTTGTCGACTTAAAAAAGATACACAACATAAGAGTTGGGAGTTAAATTTTATTTGGGGCAAAATGAGAACTGCAGCCCAGGAGACAGCACCTCAGACAGCTCTGAGAAACTGCTCCAAAGAGGTAGTGGGGAAAGGTCAATGTATGTGATTTTGGTGAAGGTGAATTGCTCAGTGCAACCAAGTAATTATTTTTGTGTTAGTCACAAGTAGCTGATATCACCTTGAAGGGATTTAATGCCTTTCTAGATAAAAAGAGATGCAAGGAGTGGGACTGTGAAAACAGTTCCTGAAAATATCTAACTATCTAAAGACTTCACTAGTTTCCCTGGAGCACAGAGTGCCTCACTCTATGAACCCCCTTCAGGGTGTGTTGAAGGCTAACAGCTGCAGCAGCAAAGGAAGAGGGCAGTTGCCCTCGGGGAGGATCAATTTGTAGTTCGCAAGGTCAAAAGAGTCCATTAGGTGGATTACCTCACTGGTGCTGGCAGGAAATTCTAGACTTACTGGTTAAGAGTACATTCTTGAGTAAGGGTAAAACTATAATCAGGTTAGGGATTAAGCTGATTTAATGACATGGGTTTAGCACAAGTGACTATATTATGGGCCTGTTGTTTCTTTTCTTAACACTTTTTTTGTGACAATGCTTTAAAAGCTTATTTAAATGTAGGAAGACATATAAAATGTTTTCTTACTAATATTATTAGCAATATGCCCCCTCCTGCTAGCTAGATGTGTGCTTTTCTCCCTTTTAACCATGCATCATTTACACATTTTTCTACACTATAATTTCAGCCAATTTGTAAATAAGAACAAAGGAAACTAGTGCCTATCTTCTTTTCTATTATCTTTGCAACTATTTTAAAACAGAAAGAAATAAAAAACAAATGCAGAGTAAATGTACTTTGAAGAAGATATATTCAGTTTGTAAAATCTTTTAATTTGTAAAATAGGGATAACTGAATTGCTACCAAACAGCAGGGCCTTGAGGGGCTCCCAGGTATGAAGGGCTTTTCCCTGAGATCCAAAGGGTGGATTCCCTTGATTCCTTGCCATCTGAGATTAAGAGATTGTAAAATCTGCTCACACTCTAATCATATTAGAGACCCCATCTTTGAACCATTCTTATAAAACCCTTCATCAAATCCTCTGGCATTAAGACACATAATTTTTCAAGGCAGAAGCCTTGTGTGTCTCCTTTTGCCAGGCAAAGAAATAAAGCTATACTTTTTCTGCATCACCCAAAACCTTATATCCAGGATTTGATTCATCACTGGTGTACAGAGAGGTCAAGTTTTCTGTAACACTGTTGTACAGATAGGGCTTCCCTGGTAGCTCAGCTGGGAAAGAATCCTCCTGCAATGCAGGAGACCCCCATTTGGGAAGATCACCTCGAGAAGGAATAGGTACTCATGCTGGTATTCTTGGGCTTCCCTGGTGTCTCAGACAGTAATCTGCCTGCATGAGGGAGACCTGGCTTCGATCCCTGGGTCAGGAAGATCCCTTGGAGGAGGGCATGGTAACTTACTTCAGTGTTCTTGCCTGGAGGGTCCCCACAGATAGAGGAGCCTGGTGGGCTGTAGTCAATGGGGTCTCAAAGAGTCAGACAGAACTGAGCAACTAAGCACATTATGCAGATTACATAGAATGATTTTTAAACTTGTCCAGATACGTAGGAGGTGCTGTACAAATATCAAACACAAATTGATCAATAATAATTACATTTTATAAATGTAATACAAACCTATAGCTATTCAATGTATTTGTGACAAATCAAAATAAACATCTTATTTCAAAAACCTAGAATTTTTTAAATGATAATGCTTAGGACATACTGGGTTACAAATAATATATCATTAAAATGATTTTGTTTAATTTGGATTTTCGAAAAATGACTATACTAGACAATTCAAAACTATATGTGTTACTCTGTCTTGGTGCTCACATTATATTTCTAGTGGACAGTTCCTCTAGAAAATGAAAAAAAAGCCATAATTGTGATTACTTCTTGACAGGATAGCAATCAGAAAGCATAGAGCAAAGGACATTGTATTCCAGATAGTTCCAAGATTCCCTAGTGATGAGAAACAAAAAGCATGGGATACTGGTAAAATAATACTGAGGTATTTTAACATTTCAAACCTCTTATGGGTATTAAATATTTAGCACAGTAGGCCACAGAATTTCTGAGAATTTAATCTCAATGTCTAACTATCCCAGGACAGACTATGACAAGACACATGTATTAAAAACCAGTATGCATATTTTAATAGAGGCAGGGATTTTACCAAGGAGTTAATACAACTTAATATTTAGGACTCCTCCTCTGCAAGTCTTCTTTACTAAGACCTAAAAGATGTCTTTTAATTTTGCACTTGTGTATCTTTAGTTATTTAAATATTTATTTATTTTTCTTCAGGAAAATTCCCAATAGTATAAATTTTAGGATCCACAAAGTCTGTACCAGCCCCTGATACACCAAGGAGTTGATTGTATACTGCAATCCTGCATCCACATTTATGTACCCATAAATATTCACTGAATGTGCCTGGGAAAAAGCAGTGACACCATAAACTGTTGACTTTCCTCTAATAAAGCATGCTCACTAGTCAGAGAAAAAAGATGATAGACATGATATGATTGACTACTAGAGACCATAGACAGTGAAAAAAAAATAGTATTACAAATAGAATTTTCCACCCAGGAGATAGGCATACTTCTTTTTCCTGATTGCTTGATGTTTAGTATATACAATTTGACTGCCAAGATACTGCACACAAATAAAACAGTCATTCAGTTTCTCAGAGTAGACCAGATGCTAATCAGAAAAATGAATACTCTTAATGATTTCCATTGTGTGTATGTAAACTTGAATATGTGCACATACACATACACATAAAGTATGCATTTTATTACGGGATTATGGATTTTTGTTTTGTTTCGTTTTCCTCTTTATGCTTTACTATGTTTTCAATTTTTGGAATAAATAGGTATTATATTTTAATCAAATAAATACTACTAAAACCCTAAGTTTTCCTTATAATATGTAGCAAAATTGTTTCTAAAAATCTATCACAAGAGCATCATCGATTGAGAATATTACTTGCATTTGTGTTGATACCCAGGTGGAACTTCATAGACTATACTGCAGTTAAAATTTTGCCAGGATTCAACAGTAAGCTTGACATGCACTAATGATTTTTGCCTGGCCACCTGGGAACGATAGATGCTGAGGAAATGAGAGCATTGCTTCTTAATTTTTTGTTTCTCTAAGTGACTGTGTAAATGACATCTTTTTGTTGATCAAACTTCTTCCATATAAGGCTATTTATTTTAAGAAGGGAACTTTTATATAAAACAAGGGAGAAAAATGCACAATTGCAAAAGCATATGAGATAATTCAAAAAAGGAGATGAATAAGTAGATGCACATTCTTTGAATATTTTCATTTTATTTACTAAGTAGAATGAAAGAAAGAAAGACGTAGACTACTGACAGATGCAAGAAGAATTGAACACAGGTACCACAAAGCAAAGGACATGGTCCAATTGTGTTAGTGACGACAATAAACACCAAAATCACTTTGGAAACCATTTATATTCATTCTTTAGAACTAATTAATGAGACTAACATGAAAGCAATAGTCAACTAAAATTATGTTTCCTTGTTTGATTAAAATGATTTTGGGGTGCTGACAGGGAACACCATTTTCTCTATACTTTCAGGCATTTGTATAATTTATGACTAACAATAAAAATATAATTTTATTGGAAGAGAGCCATGTTCTCCCATTATGAATTACATTTGGCTGCTTTGGGGCTACAAAGTTGAGTAATTGCGTCTGACAGAGTATATAGCTTGAGTAGACTAAAACATTTACTATATGTTCCTTTACAGAAAATGTTTATTTCTCTGCCTTTCTCAGTCCCCAGGTGCCAGTTACTCCTGGGGACTGAGTTCTCTACTGCTGAGGCAAATCCTTAGCTGACAATCAAAAGCTATCTTCTGAACTAATTCCTCAGCTGGAAAGCAAATCTTCTGTTTTAACATTTGGTGGCAAATCCCTGTATCTACCATAATGCTAGTTTCAACCAATCACATTACATGAAAACTATTCAAACAGAACATATCAATTTTAGAATATTATCACTTCTGCAGTTGTTTCAACATATTATATGAGCAGAGGTGTTAGGATTCCAGGGAAAAAATTTTTTTTTTGAAGTATCTTCCATCAAAAACTTTGAACCTCGCTGGCTATGCTTAACAACTAAAAGACATAAATGTCTATTTTAAAATTCTACTGGCATGGCAGATTCATGTCAATGTATGGTAAAACCAACACAATAATGTAAAGAAAATTTAAAATTAATTAATTAATTAAAAACAAACAAAAAACAATAAAATTCTACTGGCCTTAGAGAGCATTATTAAATGAGTGTTAAATAAGTTCAATTCAGTTCAGTCACTCAGTCACGTCCGACTCTTTGTGACCCCATGAAACACAGCATAACAGGCCTCCCTGTCCAGCATGATGGCTTCTGGCCATTAACAACTGCGAAGTCTAACCAAACCCATGTCCATTGAGTCTAATCCTCTGTCATCCCCTTCTCCTCTTACCCTCAATCTTTCCCAGCATCAGGATCTTTTAAAATGAGTCAGCTCTTAGCATCAAGTGGCCAAAATATTGGAGTTTCAGCTTCAACATCAGTCTTTCCAGTGAATACCCAGGACTGATCTCCTTTAGGATGCACTGGTTGGATCTCCTTGCAGTCCAAGGGACTCTCAAGAGTCTTCTCCAACACCACAGTTCAAAAACATCAATTCCTCTGTGCTTGCTTTCTTTATAGCGCAACTCTCACATCCATACATGACCACTGGAAAAACCATAATATATACATGTAGAAAAACAACACAATTATCACTATGCCTGGCATTTCAGTAAATGCATATAGGTTTCTCATCAACCATTTAATTATTACAGATGATCATATTGAAGGGAACACGTGTGTTATATGACTTTTCAAATATCAGGTATTGAACTGTTGTAAGAATCAGCCTTGTAAGATATCTGAATCCCAAGAAATGTCACATTGTTTCAGCTTTTTCTCCCTGACTATTGTTCTCTCTTGTTCCCTTCATGGATTTTACTCTAAATCTTTTCCCTATAATAGTCTTTGCTTTTGTCACTATTTTTCTTTAGAAATCAGATTCGGTTCTCCCTTTCTTCCCCTTAATTAGCATTTTTGGGTCTAATTGCAGTACTTTTCGTTAATTCTCACAAAATGCATGAGCTTGAAAGAGGGTTTTCACTGTTGCTTTATGGAGAATAATATGCAGACTTCTAATAAGTACTGTCCATTTTGAGAATATCTTTGTTAAAGTCCCAATTAGTCTATTTGAAAATTGGCCAAAAAGATCATATGAAAATCAAAGGAACAGTTTAGAATTCAGGTTCTAAGATACAAAGATATTAATTATACCATAAATGTCATTCATAGGCTTTATAAGAGGGTAAAGAATCTGCCTGCAATGCAGGAGACCGGAGTTCAATCCTGAGGTTAGGAAGATCCTTGGGGAAGTATTACTGCCTAGGGAATTCTATGGAGAGAGAAATTTGCAGGCTGCAGTCCATGGGGTTGCAAAGAGTCAGACATGATTGAGCGACTAATACTTTCACATTTTTTAACATATTTGTATAATTTATTGGTTCCATACTTTCACTACTAGAGTAAAATGCAAAGAAATAGAGGGGAAAAATTGAATGGGAAAGACTAGATATATCTTCAAGATAATTATAGATACCAAGGGAACATATCATGCACAGATGGGCTCAATAAGGACAGAAAGGGTATGAACCTAACAGGAGCAGAAGAGTGACAAGAATACATAGAAGAATTGTACAAAAAAGATCTTAATGGCCCAGATAATCACAATGGTGTGATCACTCACCTAGAGCCAGACATCTTGGAATATGAAGTCTAGTGGGCCTTAGAAAGTATCACTATGAACAAAGCTAGTGGATGTGATGGAATTCCAGTTGAGCTATTTCAAATCCTGAAACATGACGCTGTGAAAGTGCTGCACTCAACATGCCAGCAAATTTGGAAAACTCAGCAGTGGCCACAGGACTGGAAAAGGTCAGTTTTCATTACAATCCCTAAGAAAGGCAATACCAAAGAATGCTCAAACTACCACACAATTGCACTCATCTCACATGCTAGTAAAGCAATGCTCAAAATTCTCCAAGCCAGGCCTCAGCAATACGTGAACTGTGAACTTCCAGATGTTCAACCTGGTTTTAGAAAAGGAAGAGGAAACAGAGATCAAATTGTCAACATTCGCTGGATTGTCAAAAATGCAAGAGAGTTCCAGAAACACATCTATTTCTTTTTTATTGTCTATGCCAAAGCCTTTGACTGTATGAATCACAATAAACTGGAAAATTCTGAAAGAGATGGGAATACCAGATCACCTGATCTGCCTCCTGAGAAATCTGTATGCAGGTCAGGAAGCAACAGTTAGAACTGGACATGGAACAACAGACTGGTTCCTAATAGGAAAAGGAGTGCATCAAGGCTGTATATTGTCACTGTGCTTATTCAACTTATATGCAGAGTATATCCTGAGAAATGCTGGGCTGGAAGAAGCACAAGCTGGTATCAAGATTGCCAGGAGAAATATCAATAAACTAAGATATGCAGATAACACCACACTTATGGCAGAAAGTGAAGAAAAACTAAAGAGACTCTTAATGAACATGAAAGAGGAGAGGGAAAAAGTTGGCTTAAAGCTCAACATTCAAACAACTAAGATCATGGCATCTGGTCCCATCACTTCATGGCAAATAGATGTGGAAACAGAGGCTAAGTTTATTTTCTGGGCTCCAAAATCACTGTTGATGGTGATTGAAGCCATGAAATTAAAAGACACTTACTCCTTGGAAGGAAAGTTATGTCCAACCTAGACAGCATTTTGAAAAGCAGAGATACTACTTTGTCAACAAAATAGTGGACACCTAGTTATGGCTGTGGTTTTTCCAGTGGTCATGTATGGATTTGAGAGTTGGACTATAAAGAAAGCTGAGCACTCAATAATCGATACTTTTGAGAGTCCCTTGGACTGTAAGGAGATCCAATCAGTCCATCCTAAAGGAGATCAGTCCTGAGTATTCACATGAAGGACTAATGCTGAAGCTGAGACTCCTATACTTTGGGTACCTGATGTGAAGAGCTGACTCATTTGAAAAGACACTGATGCTGGGAAAGATTGAGGGCAGGAGGAGAAGGGGATGACAGAAGATGAGATGATTGAATGGCATCACCAACTCAATGGACATGAGTTTGGGTGAACTCAGGGAGTTGGTGATGGACAGGGAGGCCTGGCATGCTGCGGTTCATGGGGTGACAAAGAGTCGACACGACGAAGCAACTGAACTGAACTGAACTATCAGACTGTAAAGGCAGTAGTTATACTGACTTGCTTACCACTGTATACCTGAAAATAGCAGGGTTTTAATAAATATATATTCAGTTAAAAAATAAAAGCTAGAGACAAAGTTTGTTCTCAATTAACTTATAATATTTAAAGTCTCAGTGTATATGAACTGAGCTAAGGAGGATGCTAAAAAAAAATCAGATTTGACAAAAGGGTATAAAACCACAATAGCAAGAAAAAAATACAGAAACACAAAGCAAATAAAAAGAGTCTACAGAAGGGGATGATGGGCTAAAAGCCACTTCTACTGCAATTTGCATGTATCTATCACTTGATTTTTACCTTTTAAGGAAACTTATTTTCCACTATTCAGATAGAATATTTGAGCAAGTTTCAGCATTTGATTCCAAGTGCATCAAACCTTCATTTGACTTACATGGCCATGAATCAATAGTTAAGAAACTTAATGTATATTTAGGATGTATTTTCCCTAAAAATATGCTATTTCTCAATATTCCCTAGGAAGCATAGATAATTACATAAAGGAAAACATTTCACTTCATTACTACTTGGGCATGAGATTATAGTTGTCCTGAAAGAGTTCTTTCTGCATTGCTAATATCCACAGGGTATTTTAGAGCAGTGCAATCTTCTCTCAGTATCTTTGAAGAACTGGTTCCATTGATTCCCTCTAAAACAAAATCTTTGGATGAGCAAGTCCCTTATACAAAATGGTAATAGTATTGACATAAAACATAAACAGATATCCTTCTGTATAGTTTAATTATCTCTAGACTACTCATGATACTTAATACAATGTAAATGCTATGGGAATAGTTATGACTATAATGTTAATACTATGTAAACAGTGACCTACTGTGAAAGTCACTCAGTTGTGTCCAACTCTTTGTGACCCCATGGGCTATATAGTCCTTGGAATTCTTCAGGCTAGAACTGGAGTGGGTAGCTGTTCCCTTCTCCAGGGGATCTTTCCAACTGAGGGATCGAATCCAGGTCTCCCGTATTGCAGGCAGATTCCTTACCAGCTGAACCACCAAGGAAGCCCAGGGAAATAGTGGCCAGCTCATGGTAAATTCAAGGTTTGCTTTTTTGGAATTTTCCAAATATTTGATCCCAGTTGGTTGAATCTCTCAGTTAAGTTCGGTTCAGTAACTCAGTTGTGTCTGACTCTTTGCAACACGATGGACTGCAACACACCAGGCTTCTCTGTCCATCACCAACTCCCGGAGAGAGCTTACTCAAACTCATGTCCATTGAGTCAATGATGCCATCCAACCATTTCATCCTCTGTCATCCCTTTCTCTTCCAGCCTTCAATCTTTCCCATCATCAAGGTCTTTTCCAATGAGTCAGTTCTTCGCACCAGGTGGCTAAAGTATTGGAGTCTCAGCTTCAGCATCAGTCTTTCCAATGAATATTCACGGCCAGTTTCCTTTAGGAGGGGCTGGTTTGATCTCCTTGCAGTGTAAGGAACTCCCAAGCGTTTTCTCCAACACTACAGTTCAGAAGCATCAATTCTTCGATCCTCCACTTTATTTATAAGTCCAACTTTCACATCCATACATGACTACTGGAAAAACCATAGCTTTGACTAGAGGGACTTTTGTTGGCAAAGTAATGTCTCTACTTTTTAATATGCTCTCTAGTTTGGTCATAGCTTTTCTTCTAAGGAGCAAGCCTCTTTTCATTTCATGGCTGCATCACCATATGGAGTGATTTGGGATTGAAGTGTGATTTTGGTTGAATCTATACCAGAACTCTTTAAGTATTTTCTCATTGCAATGTATAATGATCCTTTTTTAATACATTGCTAAATGTTGTTCATAGATCGACTCTACAAATTATTATCTAAAGTAGGCATATTGACAATAAAAACTAATAATATTAATTATCATGGCAGGAAAGCAGGGTGAAAAAGAATTTTTCCAATCACATTAAGCATGGTGAAACAAATTATTCATGTAACCCTATTATCATGAACTAAAGAAAGTTAACTTAATCTGTCTAAACCTTCATTTTATAGTTTATAAAACATGCACACTCTTAGTGGGGAAGGTAATGGCAACCCACTCCAGTATGCTTGCCTGGAAAATCCCATGGATGGAGAAGCTTGGTAGGCTACAGTCCACCGTGTCACGAAGAGTCAGAAATGATTGAGCGACTTCACTTTCGCTTTCACTTTAATGCATTGGAGTAGGAAATGGCAAACCACTCCAATATTCTTGCCTGGAGAATCCCAAGGACAAAGGAGCCTGGTGAGCTGCCATCTATGGGATCCACAGAGTCAGACAGGAGTGAAGCAACTTAGCAGCAGCAGCAGCAGCACACTCTTAGAGTTGCATTAATGATTAAATATAATTCATGTAAATAATTTTAAGCTTATTAAATGATATTTGTATATATACAAACTATATTATTTGCAATTATTATTTTATTATTTAAATTATAAATACTAAGAGAACAGTATTTTGTCTTAGCACTGATATTTTGTAACATCATTTCTAAATGACTGGCAATTTTCTATCACTTTCTCCTAAACTTTTCAAGACAATAAAGTATAACTCTATCTATGAAATAAAAACTATTGTTCCCTCCCCCCACCCCCGATGTGCATGCTCTGAAAATTTGTAGCCATTAGTAAAAAGACAGAGAGATAGCAATAGCTGGAAGAAGGAAGATGGGATACGGAAAACAAAAAATTACAGAAAATATCTTGAGAGAATGCTTGTCTATTACCCATTACACAAATTACTTAATTTTAGATGAGATATTTGAAAAACACATGTATTTCTCTGTATGTAATCACAAATGTAAAAGAGGGCCCTCATCAGATGATTCTGGTACCCTGATTTCTAACTTTCAGCCTCCAAAACTGTGATAAATAAGTTTCTCTTTTGTATAACACACCCAGTCTATGATATTTTCTTATAGTTGTCCAAATGGATGAAGACAGTGTCATAAATGCAAGAATAAAGAAGAAACAGGATTGGTTCCAAATATTTACCCATGGTATAATTTTTTCTCGCGAGTTTCTTGACGAGAGCAATATGTTACATAATAAAAAGGGTTTCATTGTCAAGTAAATTTGGAAATTTTTCATTAAAAAATATTAAGAGGCTAAAATTTACTTATATATGTTTGGCTTCTTCTCTATGGTTTCTCAGAAACTTTAATGTTTAATATATGTTATATTTCCAGAGAGAGAGAGAGAGAAGCATGGAGCTTTTTTCAGAACACATTTTGAAAAATCTGTGTCAAATGTCTTACTGTGTCCTAAGGAGACAGGTGAGTCATTTACCAGACTCTGAAACTCCAACTGGGCTCAGAAAATCTGGTCCCTCAGAATCTGTTCTTCTCTTCACTTTTGTAGGTATGGAAAGCTTAATTCCTTTAATTTTATATTCTAAAATCTATTAAACTATTCAGCTTTATCCCTTTTACTCTCAATTATACTTAAGTATAATTGACATATAACATTCATTTCAGATGTACAGCATCGATGATTTGATTCATGTATATATATTGCCAAACAGTCTAGTTACCACAATAAGTCTATTTAATATGCATCACCACACATTTTTACTTTTAAACTGTGAGTGAAGACATCTGATCACAACTGATATTTTTCCACAGTGATAATCTACATGCTGGAAATAGCACCTAACATATTGGCCAAATTATGTCAGCTTCTACATAATGCAATGCCCAAATAAAGAAGCTTTTCAGAGGTACTATTTGTTTATTTCTTAAATTTTCATTGCTTGTCATTTTTCCATTCTCTTAAGTTGTCTCTCATCCTGGAAAAAAAAACAAAGGTATGACTGGATGAGATAATGTGTTATGACTCTACAATATCTTTGGTCCTGATTTGCAAATTTTCCTCAGTATTGCAAGAAGAGAAAGCTGGTCTTCACTGGTAATTGCCTAGTAAACAAAGACTTCCTTCTTTGGTATGAACTCTACTTATGCTAATAAAATTCCTCTAGTTGGGCAAGGAATCAGAATCTTTAAAGTTATAAAGTGTTACTATTAGTTTTTGCCTATTCCAAGGTTATTTCCATTATTATAGAGTCTAGCATTTCACAAAGAGTTCTACTTCCTGAGCTATATGCTGTCCAACACTCCTCAAATTCTTGGCAGCACAGGCTGTAAGACTAGATCAAGTTCTTCCTAGATAAAGTGTCTGTGAGCATGGCTTCACACAGACAATTTCAATAGTCAGCTATTCTGCAGAAATGTTTAAATCTCCCCTGTTGCCCATTTCAGGGCCTCACACCTAAACTGGTCTTCCTGCCTTTTAACCTTCTCCCTTCAGAGCCAATCTGTACATTGAAACAAAGTTATAAGCAAAGAGCTGATCATGGAATCCTCCCACTTAACCAAAATGGCTACCTGTTATCTACTGAGCAACCATTTATCAAAGGTCTGCTTACCTCCCCAAAATCACCCAAGCTTTTATTTCTTTGGTGTCATTAAGCAAAGCAACTTACTCCAAACCCAGCTCAGAAATCTTTGTTTTGTTTCGTTTTTCATTGTTCATTCAGTCAAAACTTTTGAGCTCCTATTATTTACATTCACACATTTATTCATTCAATGAATATTCATTCAATGCTCCTTTTGTGCCAGGTACTATAGAAAACATTAGGGATATATAAGAGAACAAACCAGTTTCATAGATTTTAGATTCTACTGGGGATAGTAAGACAATAAGTGAAATATATGTGAAGTACATGGTATATTATAAGGTAATAAGAACTGTAGATGAAAAGACAAGGAAAGGGGCTAGAGTGTACTGAAACGTGTACAAGGACTGGCTTAATTGTAAGTAACACAGTTAGGATAAACTACTCAAGAAGCTAATATTTCAGCAAATGCTCTCAGGTCTGGGCCTGAGAAGGTGAAGCTAAATGTGGGTCTTTGGTGAAAGGCTTCCAGGGCAGAAGGAAGAGCCAGTGCAGAAGTCTCTGAGTGGGAGAAGGCCTGATATGTCTGAAGGACAATAAGATCAGTAATATTATTGTCCCTTGATCAGAATAAATAAGGGAACTTATAAGA
The DNA here is from genome assembly GCA_007570785.1 of Antilocapra americana. NCBI lineage: Eukaryota > Metazoa > Chordata > Mammalia > Artiodactyla > Antilocapridae > Antilocapra > Antilocapra americana. Next base: position 5,821,693 of record ML664163.1, on the reverse strand, counting down.
TCCAAGAAGTAAAGAAGGTCCAGGTGATATAGGCTATTGAAAAATTTGGCTTTTATGCTGAGTGAGATGGTGAGGTGCATCCAACCAGAAGATACGAACCTGAGTGTTAGATCCAGGAGTAAAAAGCTTTTCCAGGCATCTTTCCATTTGATACTCCTAATACTTTGACTACGCAATAGTTGAAGCTTTCTGTTTCTCAAAACTGGTATCTTGAAAAAGATGCTCTATGCTTGATACATAATCGGGACTATGTAAGGAATTTATTGAACAGCTCTATAGGTTAACACATTATTTATTAAGGACAATTTACTTTAATAATAAATATCAAAAGATGCCAAAACCTAGATACTTGTAAATCTAATTAAATACCTGTAAATCAACTGGATGATAGAAAAATTGTTTGAAGCATTCTAGTTAGTTCGTTTTGTCTGCAGTATGTCCCTGCTAGATAGCATACTTTGTTAGGACTAATTATACAGCAATTCCAAAGCAGTTACCACTGAATTAAGTTCCTTCAAAATGATTTGTTATGAAATGTAAGTGATATTTTTGGTTCTAAATTATTCTAACCTCACAAATATGACCAAAACACATTATCTAATATTTTGACCTATAAACACAAAATTGCCATTTTAGAAAACTCAGAAGAAGATTCACAAACTAATTTATTTTTAACTTGTCCTATTATAACTAACAGCGTGTGAGTCTGATACTCGCCAGCACAAAAGAAATCTATTTGTAAGTCTGAACATTATTCATTTCTATGTTTTAATTGAGGAATAAAAAGAAAAGAAATAAGAAACATTCCTCCCTCAGGATTAAAAATAATGAAGCATTTAAAATAACATTCAGTAATTAACTTTGGGGTGACCATTTCTGAAGACATGTTTCTAATCATTCATGGACACAGATGTCTGTAGTATCTAACATTTGCACTTGCATTTCTTATTTGATTAAATCATATATTTAACCACAGAGTTTTTAATGAGAGAATATATACTATGTTCTTATTGATCCCATCAAGTTCACACCAACACAAAAAAATAAGACCAGCTAATGGCACTGAAAGTATAGCAGTGAACAGACTAAATTCTCTTGCTTCATAAAATTTATGTTTTAATTAAGAGATTAAAGAGTAATTTAAATAAAAGGCATAAGTTAATAATACAGAGTGCTAGTTTGTTAGTACATTATCAGTTATGAAATTTTAGTGAAGCTTCTTTCAGGAATTGTTTGCTTTCATAGGGATAGCTAAAGAGCTGTAAATGGATTTTTAAAATGGCTCAGAGTCTTTCCTTAGTAGCTCAGAAGTGAAAGTGTTAGTCTCTCAAACATGTCAGACTCCTTGTGACTCTATGAACTGGAGCCCGCCAGGCTCCTCTGTCCATGGAATTCTCCAGGCAAAAGTATTGGAGTGGGTAGCTATTCCCTTCCCTGGGGATCTTTCTGACCCAGTGATTGAACTTGGGTCTCCTGCATTGAAGGCAGATTCTTTACCATCTGAGCTACCGGGAAGCCCTTCCTTAGCCTGGGTGCCCTAAAAATAGAATCTGAAGCAAAGGTTTCTGTGTGTTAATCTAGTACAGGGAATGATTCTTGGGAGCAGGAATGAGAAAGAGTGAAGTAGAAAAGGAGAGAGAGAACAAATATGGGGGTATATTTCCTAACTGGCTACTTTATGACATCAACAGCACTTGATTTCTCCCTTCTATGAAGTTATCTTCTAAGAGGCTACTTAAATGACTGCTCCATGGACAGTCCCTCACTGAGAAGTAAGTGGAAAGAATGATCCAGAGGCTTTTATATTCAACTGGCTTAAGTTTTGCTTGGAATTTGTTTATGAGTTGGTGTTGACAGGGAAACCACAAATCTGGAGACAAGAGTCTCATAGAATGAGTGTGCGGCAGGGCTTTGTCACATGTGTGATACACATGTTGCACGTGTGTCATGTATCTGCATGAGGATAGTGGGAAATATATGAAACTAGTCACCAGGAAAACTGAAGCAAGAGACAGGTGAGCCCTTAGTGGTCTGAGTTGGTGCCAATGCTTGAGATGGCCTTCAACCCTACTTTAGGTAAAGCAGAAAAAGATTTTATATATTTAAGTATCCTATGCAAGTGAAAGTCACTCAGTCATGTCCAACTTTTTGCTACCCCATGAACTATACAGTCCATGGAATTCTCCAAGCCAGAATACTGGAGTGGATAGCCTTTCCCTTCTCCAGGGGATCTTCCCAACCCAGGGATCGAATCCAGCCCTATCGCATTGCAGGCAGATTCTCTACAAGCTAAGCCACAGAGAAGCCCAGTTATAATGGAGTAGGTAGTCTATCCCTTCTCCAGGGTATATTTCCAACCCAGGAATTGAACCAGGGTCTTCTGGATTGCAGGTGGATTCTTTACCAATTGAACTATCAGGGAAGCCCAGACAAGTATCCTGTAAATTGTGCCAAACAAAGAAAATTTAAAACCATGGATCTGTCTCAAGACTTTATTATTTACAGATGAAGAAACCGAGGTCTAGGAAAATAAAATAACTTGCCATTGGTAAGTCAATGAAAGTCAGTATTGAGTTCTGCTGAGGAGTATATACATAACTTGGGGTTTACTGACAGAGTATCCTTCATAAGTATCCTCTATACTTTGATAGGTTCAGTGTCTTCTATAAGATACATGGATCATATGTAAAAAAGAAATTTTAACACATACCTGATTCTTCAAAGATAAATGAAGTCTCAAATGTTTTGATTCATATAATTTATATTTTAGTCAATAGGCAAATGGGCATAGTAATATTGGTTGTAATTAAAATGTTCAGATTGAAAGATTTTATAAATTATGTAGGAAGACCAATATTCATCCTTTTCACCAAAATAAAGTATTTTCTTCTATCCCTAACTAGATGGGAGCTCTCTTTATTACACTTTGCTCACACGCCTATTTGGCCTTTACTGAAATTAGCTATTTTGAAGGTTTTATCCTTTCCATCAATTTGTGAACACTTGTACCCTGGAGGGAAAAGGAACTGGATTTGGCAATATATGATACAAGACTAAGTCTTTGTACATATATTCATGCTGCCTACTTGAGTAGATTAAGCCACATTGTTTCCCTAAAGCTCATTCTCTTTATATATAATAAATATTTCATTATCTACAATACACTCAACAGAAAGTTTTTATTCAGATCCCATAAATTAAACTATGGAACATATTTGTAATGTGCTGATTAAATTCTACTTTAATGATTACTTAGCCTGAAAAGTATTCCATATAATGAATGAATTTTTTATGTCATTATATCTAGACAAAATATTTAAACAATATTTAGAGAGATTAGATATTGAGTTCTGACAAGATTGGGTGCATTCAGGGTGGTATGACTACAGACTAGAGATTGAGTTCTAGACCAGGTGTTGATTAAAATTTTATCTGGACAAAATGCAATAAAGCCTAAATTTAAAATTCGTGAAATACCTTCAAATAGCCTCCACAGTACAGACATTAAAGCCTCAATTTAATTTAATTATATACCACTTTATGTTTTGATAAATTTTCTCAAATGCTTGGGAGAATTAAATAAATATTTTTAAGATAATATGATCTATTTCTTGAATAACTTTGAAAACTCAATAAAACAATTTGATCCTGATGTTAAAATTAAAAAGTATGTTTTAAGATTAAATCTTGAATCATTTTGATGTACAGGTTATTTATAGTGGATTTTGCAAGCAATCTACTTACTATTAAAAGAAAATAACATATGTATTCATAAAGTATCTACAAATGTTTCAACATGAAATAAATATTATTGCTTGGGAGTGAGGCGGTCATACCACGAGGCTTGTGGGTTCTTATTTCCCCACACCAGTTTGAACCCAGGCCCAAGGCTGTGAAAGCACAAAATCTAGCCCCTGGATGACCAGGAGATTCCATATATTAACAGTCTTACATCAACAATCAATAGATCACCTTTGCCGAATGTATTGTTCTCCAGATCTGATTCTTATGCAAAATACTATTTTTTCATGTATTTACTTTTTTTTATTACCCAATTTGGTGCCTGAATAACTTTTGGTCATATACAATATGCACAAGTATTCTCATCGTTTCTGAAAACAAAGGGGGAGAACTAATATAAACTTGAATAGCAATATATAAGTAGAAGTTTGATTATAACAAAGAGAAAGCAAAAATTCTCATACAAAATTTTTTGTAATTCATTGCAGTCCTAAAAGGAATCATAAAGCTGAAGAATTGAAGACTTTGTACCACACAGAATCATAATTTAATAGTTGTTTTTCCTTGGATGACATTGCTTAGATTACTTAATCTATGAGCAATGATTTCCTCATTTGTGGTATTAAATGAATCAGGAAATGTGAACAAGTTTCATGAACTGGAATACACTATGCAAAACATGGAATTACATTCAACAACATTCATATGGCTGGCATAACACATACATTATGATGAAAAGGGTCAGTAGGTTCCAAGAAACCTCTGAAACAAAGCATACATATAGAAAGGCAATAAAGTTATCAAAAGAAAAAAATAACTATTTAATAATAATTACAGCCATAAAGCATTTGTTGTAAATGGCACTGCATTTTCTTGATAATGTTTTTAAATTATATATTCTGGTAGACTAAGTAAATGTTTCTTTGTTAATAGTTGATCTGTACTTCAAGGTAAATAAAAAGTCAATTAGATTATACTTTCTCCCTTCTACTTTTTTGTAAGTTTCAGTCATTGGCAACTGATTTTTAGTTGTCATCTGTCAATAAATTATAAATTACAGAATAAAATGATGACCTTAAATCTAAATGTTTGACAGAAGTACTAGACACCAAAGCTTTCATATCTGGTTGGTAGGACAATGTACAAAGAATTGCTAGCTAATAAGTATCCCCAAAATGATATGTTGACAATTTGGGAAAACCTCATATATCTTTCAAGTATCATCATTCATTTACCTACACATGATTAATTAAACATTCATTAGGAGATAACTGCCATAAGAGAAATATCATATTAGTTCATTTACAGAAAAAAGTCATAAAGAAGGTATCTGTAAGTAAATCACAACATTCTATTCATTATGCTTAAACTTGTCAAAATGGCCTTAAATATATATACATACACGCATGTGTGTGTGTATATATATATATATATATATATATATATATTGCCCATAAGAGCATTTAATGCCAAAATTAGCTATTGATGATTCTGTTGCTTAGATACCTGAGAATTTTAACAATTATTTATATAGATTGATACAATTATGTTGAGAATTTGAGGGAAGAAGGAAGTGGGTTCAAGAAGAATAAACTAAGAAGGCATAAATATTCATTACTCTCATATCAATTTATCTCCCACCCCATAACTGAGATGGATATGTTATATGTGTGTGTGTGTTTGTGTGTGTGTGTATGCTCACTATTCAGTATGTAAGGACTATTTTCCCACTAAATCCATAAATCAACCTCAGCCCACTCCTTTTTGCTTCCTTTTATTTTTGAGTGATGAAGGGTCCTGTCTAGTCTTAACACTCCAGGTGTGCTTTGAAGCCCCCTTTCTAAGTTTCTCATGGAATTTGTTCTTTTGATTATATCCTATATCTTAAATGAAGTATCCACAGACAGTTTTTTGTAAAGGGCCAGATGGTGAATGCTTTAGGCTTTGTGACCCATTGGACCTCTGTTGCAGCTATTCAACACTGCCTTGGTGGCATGAAAGCAGCCATAGGCCATATGTAAATTAATTAGTTTGGCTGAATTACACTAAAGCTTCATTTGCAAAAAAGGATGATGATGTGGATTTAACCCATTGATAGTAGTTGATCACCTACCTTAAATGATAAATTTCTCTCTTCCTGGGTTATTTTTATTTTTCTCAGATAAAACAAAGATTTATTTCCAGCCAAATACTGGGTTATTTTTAACTGCACAACAAATCCATTCCAATATCATTGATCGAAAAGGGTAATTTTTACAAAAGATACCCATGGAATATTTGGCTAATATATTTAAAAGTTGTAGATTAATCTAAAAAAAAAGGCAAATTTGTTAAAAAAAAAAAAAAAACAACTTCCTTCCAATTCCAAAAACATAGTTTTATAAACACCTTAAAAGTCAAATCTGAATTTAACATTGGTCTGTTTGAAGTTCCACATCAGAAATGATGGTAGAGAGAGAAATACTTTTTCATCCAGTTGATTTCTCAATCCCTTCTTTTCTCATTGAAGGGCACAGATTCACCACTCCTCACACTTAGTAGGGTATGGTTTACTCTCAGAAGAATCAAGGAGTCTTCTGCAAGTTCTGAAGCAGGTATGGGGCCATATGACTAGAGATCCAGAGTCCCCAAAATCCAGAGTGTGATGAGAAGAGATAGTGTGATCCATGATTGGACATATCTATCCTCTTGGCTACATGGTGTCTCCTTACACAGTAGGGAAATGTAAGGCCAAGGAAGGGCCAGAGTTGGGACTGCTGAAGCAGAGGCCCAGGATAGGGCCCTTCTTTATGGGTTTCAGATACACTAATAAGCCCAAGAGAATATCTGTGTTTCAATTAAAGAAACATATTAATTTTCACCTTCTGCTATGAGTTTAACTCTGTATCCCCAAGTTTACAAGTCCTAACCCCTAAAACATGATCTTATTTGGAAATAGAGTCACTGCAGATATAATTTGTTACGATGAGGTCACACTGGAGTAGTATGGATCCCTAATCTAATCTAACTGGTATACTTGTAAAATGGGAAAATTGGGGCACAAATATAGACACAGGGAAAAGTCATGTGAAAACGAAGGCAGAGTTCAGGGTGATTCTCCTAAAGGTCAAAGAATGACAAAGATTGCCGGATAACTATCAGAAGCTAGACACGTATAATGAAATGGGTGCTCATACTCCTCAGAAACAACAAGCTCTGATCATGCCTTGATTTTGGACTTCCAGCCTCTGGAAGTGGGAGATAATAAATCTATTGTATGAGTCATTCAGTTTTTGGTACTTTGTCATGGTGACCCTAGTAAACTGACATATCTTCAAAGAGCCTTTCTTTCTTTTTGTTTTTTTATTAGTTTTGCCAAACAATAACATGATATCACCATGGGTTAACATATGCTCCCCCTCCAGAACCCCCCTCCATCCGCCCTCCCCCCAGGAAATCTCGTTGCACCAGCCCCGAGCATCAATCCTGGGCTGGCGATTGATTAGACATATGATAATTAACATGTTTCAATGCCATTCTCCCATATCATCCCACCCTTTCCCTCATCCACAGAGTCCACAAGTCTATTCTATACATCTGCATTCCTTTTGCTGTCTCGCATGCTGGGTTCTCGTTACCGTCTTTCTAAATTCCATATATATGTGTTAATATACTGTACTGTTGTTTTTGCTTCTGGCTTACTTCACTCTGGATAATGGGCTCCAGTTTCGTCCATCTGAGTAGAACTGATTCAAATGAATTTTTTTTTTTTTAATCCTGAGTAATATTCCATTGTGTATATGTACCACAGCTTTCTTATCCATTCATCAGTTGATGGGCATCTAGGTTGCTTCCATGTCCTGGCTATTGTAAATAAAGCAGCGATGAACAGTGGGGTACACGTGGCTCTTTCAATTCTGGTTTCCTCGGTGTATATGCCCAGCAGTGGGATTGCCGGGTCATATGGCAGGTCTATTTGCAGCTTTTTAAGGAACCTCCACACTGTTTTCCATAGTGGCTGTACTAGTTTGCATTCCCACCAACAGTGTAAGAGGGTTCCCTTTTCTCCACATCCTCTCCAGCATTTATTGCTTGTAGACTTTTGGATGGCAGCCATTCTGACCGGTGTAAAGTGTTACCTCATTGTGGTTTTGATTTGCATTTCTCTGATAATGAGTGATGTTGAACATCTTTTCATGTGTTTGTTAGCCATTTTTATGTCTTCTTTGGAGAAATGTCTGTTAAGTTCTTTGGCCCACTTTTTGATTGGGTCGTTTATTTTTCTAGAATGGAGCTGCAGGAGTTACTTGTATATTTTTGAGATTAATTGTTTGTCCGTTGCTTCATTGGCTATTATTTTCTCCCATTCTGAAGGCTGTCTTTTCACCTTGCTTATAGTTTCCTTTGCTGTGCAGAAGCTTTTAATTTTGATTAGGTCCCATTTGTTTATTTTTGCTTTTATTTCCAATATTCTGGGAGGTGGGTCATGTAGGATCCCGCTTTGGTTTATGTCAGAGAGTGCTTTCCCAATGTTATCCTCTAGGAGTTTTATAGTTTCTGGTCTTATGCTTAGATCTTTGATCCATTTTGAGTTTATCTTTGTATATGGTGTTAGAAAGTGTTCTAGTTTCATTCTTTTACAAGTGGCTGTCCAGTTTTCCCAGCACCACTTGTTAAAGAGGTTGTCTTTTCTCCATTGTATATTCTTGCCTCCTTTGTCAAAGATAAGGTGTCCATAGATGTGTGGATTTATCTCTGGGCTTTCTATTTTGTTCCATTGATCTATATTTCTGTCTTTGTGCCAGTACCATACTGTCTTAATGACTGGATTTGTAGTATAGCCTAAAGTCAGGTAGGTTGATTCCTCCAGTTCTAATCTTCTTTCTCAAGATTGCTTTGGCTATATGAGGTTTTATGTATTTCCATACAAATTGTGAAATTATTTGTTCAGTTCTCTGAAAAGGACCTCTGGTAGCTTGATAGGAATTGCATTGAATCTATACATTGCTTTGGGTAGTATACTCATTTTCACTATATTGATTCTTCCAATCCACGAACACGGCACATTTCTCCATCTGTTTGTGTCCTCTTTGATTTCTTTCATCAGTGTTTTATAGTTTTCTATATACAAGTCTTTTGTTTCTTTAAGTAGAAATACTCCTAAGTATTTTATTCTTTTTGTTTCGATGGTGAATGGAATTGTTTCCATAATTTCTCTTTCTGTTTTCTCATTGTTAGTGTATAGAAATGCCAGTGATTTCTGTGTGTTGATTTTGTATCCTGAAACTTTGCTATATTCACTGATTAGCTCTAGTAATCATACATCATGGTCAAGTAGGCTTTATCCCAGGGATGCAAGGATTCTTCAATATTCGCAAATGAATCAATGTAATACACCACATTAACAAATTGAAAAATAAAAATCACATGATTATCTCAGTAGATGCAGAGAAAGCCTTTGACAAAATTCAACATCCATTTATGATAAAAACCCTCCAAAAAGCAGGAATAGAAGGAACATTCCTCAACATAATAAAAGCTATATATGACAAACCCACAGCAAACATTATCCTCAATGGTGAAAAACTGAAATCATTCCCCCTGAAGTCAGGAACAAGACAAGGGTGCCCACTCTCACCACTACTTTTCAACATAGTTTTGGAAGTCTTGGCCACAGCAATCAGAGCAGATAAAGAAATCAAAGGAATCCAGATTGGAAAAGAAGAAGTAAAACTCTCTCTGTTTGCAGATGACATGATCCTCTATTGAAAACCCTAAAGATTCTACTAGAAAATTACTAGAGCCTTTCTTTTTTATTTTTTATTTTAATTGGGGGATAATTGCTTTACAATATTGTGTTGGTTTCTGCCATATATCAACACGAAGCACCCGCACGTATACATATGTCACCTCCATTTTGAGTCTTCCTCCCACCTCCCACCCCATTCCACCCCTCTAGGTTGTCACAGAGCATTGGATTGAGCCCCCTGTGTCATACAGCAAATTCCCACTGGCTACCTATTTTACATATTGTAATGCATATCTTTTAGTGCTACTCTTCCAATTCATCCCACTCTCTCCTTCCACCCCTGGGTCCACAAGTTTGCTCTCCATATCTGCATCTCTATTTCTAAACTACATATAGGTACATCAGTACCACTTTTCTCAATTCCACATATATGCACTCATATTGGATGCTTGTTTTTCTCTTTCTGATTTACTTCACTCTGTGTAACAGGATCTTCCCAACCCAGAGATCGAACTCAGGTCTCCCACATTGCAGGTAAATTCTTTACCAGCTGAGCCACAAGGAAGCCCAAGAATACTGGAGTGGGAAGCCTATCCCTTCTCCAGCAGATCTTCCTGACCCAGGAATCAAACCAGAGTCTCCTGCATTGCAGGTGGATTCTTTACAAAATGAACTATCAGGGAAGCCCCTAGGTTCATCCACCTCACTACAACTGACTCAAATTAATTCTTTTTATGGCTGATTAATATTCCACTGTATTTATGTAGCATAACTTCTTTATCCATTAATCTGTTGATGGATGTCTAGGTTGTTTTCATGTTCTGGCTATTGTAAATCTCATTGCAATGAACACTAAGGTACAAGTGTCTCCTAGAATTGTAGTTTTCTCAGGGTATATGCCCAGTAGTGCAATTGCTGGGTCATATGGTAGGTTACAGAACTAGAAAAGGTCAGTTTTCATTCCAATTCCCCAAAAAGGCAATGATTCATTGGAAGGATGGATTCTGAAGCTCCAATACTTTGGCCACTTGATGCAAAGAGTTGATTCATTGGAAAACACTATGATCCTGGGAAAAATTGAGGGCAGGAGGAGAAGGGGGTGACAGAGGAAGAGATGGTTGGATGGCATCACTGACTCAATGGACATGATTTTGAGCCAACTCCAGGCATAGTGAAGGACAGGCAAGCCTGATGTACTGCAGTCTATGAGTCACGAAAATGTCAGACATAACTTAGTGACTGAACAATATCAATGGTAGTTTTATTCCTAGTTTTTAAAGAAATTTCCATACTGTTCTCCACAGTGGCCATATTAATTTACATTTCATTAACAGTGTGAGAGGGTTCCACTTTTTCAACACCATTTCCAGCATTTATTGTTTGTAGATTTTTTTTTCTATTGGCTGTTCTGTTGTGGGGTGATATCTCATTGTAGTTTTGATTTGCATTTCTCTAAAAATAAGCAATGTTAAGCATTTTTCATGTACTTCTTAGCCATGTGTATGTCTTCTTCAGATAAATGTCTATTTAAGTCATCTATCCATTTTTTGATTGGGTTATTTGTTTTCCTTATAGTGAGCTGCCTGAGCTGCTTATATGTTTTAGAGATTAATCTTTTTTCAGTTGCTCAATTTGCAATTATTTTCTCCTATTTTTAGGATTTCTTTTCATTTTGTTTTTGATTTTCTTCGTTGTGTAAAAATTTTTGAGTTTAACTAGATTCCAATTTTTAGTTTTTGTTTTTATTTCCATATCTCTAGGAGGTGGCTCGTAGAGGATCTTGCTGTAATTTATGTCAAATAGTGTTCTGCTTATGTTTTCCTCTAAGAGTTTTATAGTTTCTGGTCTTATATTTAGGTTTTTAATCCATTTTTGAGTTTATCTCTGTGTATCGATAGACAGTGCATGAAGAACTATGGACAGAGGTTTTATAGCACTGTATAGGAGGCAGTGATAAAAGCCATCACAAAGAAAAATAAATGCAAGAAGGCAAAATGGTTGTCTTAGGAGACCTTACAAATACCTAAGAAAAGAAGAAAAGAGAAGTGAAAGGCAAAATAGAAAGGGAAAGATATACTCAACTGAATGCAGAGTTCCAGAGAAGAGCACAGAGAAATAAGAAATCTTCTTAAGTGAACAATGCAAAGAAATAAAGAAAAACAATAGAATGGGAAAGACTAGAAATTTCTTCAGGAAAATTGGAGTTACCAAGGTAGCATTTCATGCAAAGATGGACATAATAAAGGACAGGCACAGCAAGGACCTAAAAAAAGCAAGGGATATTAAGAACAAGTGACAAGAATACACATAAGAACTGTAAAAAAAAAAAAAGAAAGTCTTAATATCTAGGATAATGACTATAGTGTGGTCATGAATCTAGAGACAGATATCCTGGACAAGAGAATCAATGGGTCTTAGGAAGCATTTCTATGACCAAAGCTAGTGGACTTGATAGATAAGCTGATGTATTTAAAGTCCTAAAAGATGATAGTGTTAAACTGCTGCACTCAATATGACAGCAAATTTGGACAATTTAGGAATGGCCATAGGACTGGAAAAGATCAGTTTTCATTCCAATCCCAAAGAAGGGCAATACCAAAGAATGTTCAAATGACCATACAATTGAATTCATTTCACATGCTAGCAAGGTAATGCTCAAAATCCTTCAGGCTAGGATTCAATAGTACATGAATCAAGAACTTTTAGATGTACAAACGGGATTAGAAGAGGCAGAAGCACCTGAGATCAAATTGCCAACATCCATTGGATCATAGAAAAAGCCAGAGAATTCAACAAAAACATCTACTACTGCTTCATTGACTATGCTAAAGCCTTTGACTGTGTGGATCACAAGAAATTGTGAAAAATTCTTACAAAGATGGAAGTACCAGACCTTCTTACTTGCCTCCTGAGAAGCATGTATGCAGGTCAAGAAGAAAGAGTTAGAACCAGACATGGAACAATGGATTGTTTCAAAATTGGGAAAGGAGTGAGTCAAGGCTATATATTATCACCCTGCTTATTTAACTTATATGCAGAGTACATCATGAGAAATGCCAGGATGGATGAAGCACAAGCTGGAGTCAACATTGCCAGGAGAAATAACAACCCCAGATATACAGATTATAGCACCTTAATGGCAGAAAGTGAGGAGGAAGTAAAGAGCCTCTTGATGAAGGTGAAAGAGGAGAGTTAAAAAGCTAACTTAAAATTCAACATTTAAAAAGCTAAGATTATAGCATCTGGTTCCATCAGCTCATGGCAAATAGATAGGGAAAAAATGAAAACAGTGGCAGATTTTATTTTCTTGGGCTCCAAAATCACTGTGGATGGTGACTGCAGCAATGAAATAAAAAAAAAAAAAAAAAAAAGCATGTTCCTTGGAAGAAAAACTGTGAGAAAATTTGACAGCATATTAAAAAACAGAGACATCACTGTTGACTAAATGTTCATATAGTCAAACCTATGATTTTTCCAGTAGTCATGTATGGATGTGAGAGTTGGACCATAAAGAAGACTGAATGCCAACGAATTGATGCTTCTTAACTGTAGTGTTGGAGAAGACTCTTGAGAGTCCTTTGAACAGTAAGGAAATCAAACCAGTCAATCCTAAAGGAAATCAATTCTGAATATTCATTGGTAGGACTGATGATGAAGCTGAAGCCCCAATACTCTGGCTACCTGATGCAAAGAGATGACTGATTGGAAAGAACCCTGATGCTGGGAAAGATTAGGGCGAGAGGTGATGAGGCTATGGAAGATGAGATGGCTGGATGGCATCAGCAACTTAATGGATATAATTTTGAGCAAACTCTGGAAGATAATGGACAGGGATGCCTGATGTATTGCAGTCCTTGGAATGGCAAAGAGCTGTACATGACTTAGAAACTGAACAACCACATGGTTTAGGAAGTGTTCCAATTTCAATTGTTTTACACATATTTTTCCAGTTTTTCCAGCACCATTTATTGAAGAGGCTATCTTTTCTCCATTACATATTCTTGTCTCCTTTGTCAAAGATAAGGTGCCCATAGGAGCACAGGTTTATCCCTAGGTTTTCTATCTTGTCCACTGTCTATATTTTGGTTTCTGTGCCTGTCCCACACTGTCTTGATTACTGTAGCTTTGTAGTACAGTCTGAAGTCAGGAAAGTTGAATCCGCAAGCTCCATTTTTCTTTCTCTAGTTTGCATTAGCTATTTTGGGTCTTTCATGTTTCCATACACATTGCAAAATTTTTGTTCTAGTTCTTTCTAAAACACCATTGGTAATTTGGTAGGGATAGAACTGATTCTGTTTATTGCTTTGGGAGTATAGTAATTTGCACTATAATTGATTCTTCATAGTATGTCTTCCCAGCCCTTTATGTCGTCTTTGATTTCTTTCACCAGTGTCTTACAGTTTTTACATACAGCTTCACCAACTCAATGGGAGACAGTGAAGGACAGGGAAGTCTGCTGTGCTGCAGTCCATGGGGTCACAAAGAGTCCAATATGACTTAATGACTCAACAACAAGAATTATAGCTTCAAAGAGTATTTCTTCTCAAGTTTCTAACTGGTTGCTTTCTGTTTAGTTTTATAAACTAAAATATTATATAGTAATGTTTGTTTTTCCTTTGGGAATATCACAAATTGTAATTACTTCTTATAAACTCATTTGTTAATTATATTGCCATTTTGGAGATGACTGCCCTAAGGGAAATAAATAAAAGTAGAGTAAATTATAGAATGGGCTCCCTAGGAGACTCAGGGGTAAAGAATCCACCTCAATGCAAGAGATTCAGGTTGGATCCCTGGGTCAAGAAGATGCCCTTGGAGGAGTAAATAGCAACATACTTCAGTATTCTTTCCAGGATAATCCTGTGGACAGAAGTGCCTGGTGGGCTACAGTTCACTGGGTCTCAAAGAGTCAGACATGACTGAGTGACTAAGCATATGTGCTCACACACACACACACACACACACACACACACGATATTAAATATACATAGTGTTTGGCTAACAATTTGAAATGAGGTGGTCATCAGAGTACTCTTTTAAGGAACTGACATCTGAACAAAGGTATGAAAGAGGTGACTTAGTTATCTTTTTTTTTTCTTTTTTCTTGAGGGTAAAGAATTCCAAAGTGATGGACACAGAAGTCGAGACCCTATAGTAGGAATCTGCATCTACACTTATAAAACAGCAGAGAAACCAATGATGTCGAGGGGAAAGAATGAGCAGGAGCATACTAAGAGATGTGTTCAGAGTGGTAATAGGATAGCTGGAGAAAAGCCTTATCATTAAAAAAAAAAAAAAGGAATATATTAGTGTTGGAGAAATCTTAACATTTTTTTTTGTTGTTGTTGTTACTTTAGGAAGAAAAGTGAGGCCAGAGATATCAAGATGCTCAAAACCATGTGAATAATTAGACCCATTACTGGAATCTGTCTGGCAGAACCATGCACTCTGCTATACCAGTGGGCATGGTGCTTCTAAAGCAGAGGTTCTCAAGTGGAGTATTCATCGGAATCACCTATATCACTTGTTAAAACACAGAAGGTTCAGCTCCATATCCATCATTTCTGATTCATTAGTTTTAATTTGAGTCCTGAGTATCTGAATTTCTAATAAGTTTCCAGGTCATGCTGATGCTGATGATCTGGAGACTACATGGTGAGAACTGCTATACACATACTATGGCAGTAATACAACAAAAATTATGCATTCTAATTTCTTACCAAATTGCATTCAGTCATTTAAGTCAACCATAATTTCATGGAAATGCGAAGAATTTCTTTCATATTCTCTATCATTATGATATACTTTCCTTTTCTGATTTTTCTAGAACTTGTAACATCTATTTTTCCATTTGGCTTCTTCATTATCTTTATATTTTCCCAACTGCTTGTCTTCCTCAGTTTCCTTTTAGAAAAAAGTTTTTGGATCAGACTTTGGACCCAAGAATTAGAGATTTTTTTTTTTTTGAGATGTTTTTAAATTCTATGGAAAATACACCAAGATGGAGGTATCCAACCATTTTTTGTTTTCTACAATAGAGTACATCACACATCTTCCCCTCAATATTAGACAATATTCATCTCTGTATGGATTTTTATACCATTATGTAAAGCCATAGGAGGCAAACCTCAATAAATGAGATAGAAAAAAAAAACGAGTCTTGATAATTAATATCAATGTTAAGAGAGAAAACAATTTCAAACAAATCTGGCGAATGGTTTGCCCAGGCTCTTAGGCAGTTTCCAATTTTCTTGGTTAGAAGTTTTGGAGGGCTTTTCTGACTTTCTTCCACATTGAAATCTAGAAAGTTTGGGGTTAAAAGAAAAAAAAAAGCAATCTGAGTAAATTAAATTTAGAAAATATTTGCCTAAGGGGCAGGAAATACATTAATAAATGTTGTTATTTATACTTCCTAATCATATTTAGAACCTGTATTTCTGTCTTCCTATACACCTTGCTGCCTTTGTAATATTTTCCTTAGATATCACCATGTCTCCCCTATGGCCTCAGTTAAGTACTTCTTTGAGAGGCCCGATATGCATACTGTTCTCAATTTTTCAAAACTGAATATGTTTTCAATCCAGTTGTTTAATTGAGGTCCTTCAGCAGTTCCCTAGAATATAAACAGATAAAATCACAAATTATCAGGCTTTTTGCTGTGATATGCTTGAAATCTGTTTACCTCTTCAGTTTCAATATTGTCTCTCCCTCCTTGAAATGCAAATTAGTCAGTCTGAACTAGTTCTGTATTCCTGAGTTTACCATGTGCTGTTTAATACTACAGGCCTTTTGTACAGCTGTTTATCCTCCCTGGAGCACCTTCCCTTTTCTCATCTTCATGGTAAACCCTTCTACATCCTGCTGCTGATATGAGGACATCTTGAAAAGCCAATGTTCCACATTCTATAGATCAAAACTAGTCACAATATTGACTAAGAATACAGGACATTACAGACATAAATCTAAAAACTCTGTATATAAAGAGTGTTGTGGTTATGAAGAAGAATCTGATTCTGTATTTTTAATAGGATATGTTTTAATAGTCGAAGTGGTCAGTAATTTTAATACGATTTTTTTTTTACCACTAATACATGGAAAATGTGGGTTGGTTTGGCAGAGAAGCCACTGATGTTCCAAAGGTCATGTCAAAAGAAATTATATCAGTCTTCTTCCATATTTGATACATTTTCACAACAAGTAAAATCTAGTTGTAAATTGTCTCCTTTTAAAATATTCTACTTGTGGAGTGCACAATAACTATTTTTGATGCCAAAAAATTAGCAAATAAGCATCTTTTGTATAAAATCTACTTTTACTTTAGTTTCTTCAAAAATATTTATCATGATTTTATAGATAGAATTATTCCTGGTGAACCACATTATGGATACTGATTCCAAGTGAAGAAGATAGCTTAGCCTCTTAGACAATATTATTTTGATAGAAAGAAATGCTATAATTTAAATTGAATCTTAACATTCTGCTTTTAATATATAAAAGGGATGATACCACACTTATTCCCTATTTTTGAGATTTTGGCTGAAACTTCCTATTTTGATTGCAAGAGTTGAAATTAGCTGTCTGAACTTTTTAATTCTATGTGTGAAGTATTCATCTTCCAAAAGGCACATACCTTCTTTCTTAAGATATTCCTATCTGTAGTACAAGAGCTTCCCATAGGAGTATGTTTTTATCTAAGCTAACTTAAGTAAACTAAATGGCAGAGTGTTTCTATGTGCTCTGTACTCAATTTGTTTAGATAGATTTACAGTATACTTCCAAAATCAAAGTCATAAATACCTCATAATGGGAAAATTCAGGTGATTAAGCCTTATCAAATATTTAGCCAATAGCATGTTGATGAATTGCATGCTTTAAGGGAGTTGTTCTGAACCAAAGATTAAAATTTGATTTTGCTGTGATAAGTAGAAATTCTACAAAATTCAATATTGAGACTACATCATCAATTTGAGCAATATTTAGTAGAAATGATTTTGCATATCATTTTTGAAATGGATTAGAGCAGAAAGATGCAGTCTGTCTTTGCATTTACTCCTATTCAGCATTTCCTGAACACCCACTATAGGCTAAGAAATGTATAATAAAATGAGCATCCACAGCTTTAGCTACATACAAATGTAGAACTCAGTGAGATATAGAGAGTTTAAAGAAATATTATTGACAATAGTTTTTAAATGTAATTGCATTGTAATTTCTGCACTATTTGTGTGTGTGTGCATTTTGTACCCTCTATTAAACTCTTTGATATATGGGTCAGAAAAAGATAATATATGAAACCTAAGATGAGAATAAACATTTAAAAAATACTTATTTAGGCATAGGCCAGAGAGAGAATTAAGAATAGATATAAATACAAATTTATATTTATATTTATATTTACTATCAACTAGGGTTAAAAGCTGATTCACATGAAACAGTAAGTACTGTAAGAGAAGAAAGTCAAAAAAAAGAAAAAATCTGATGAAGACCAACACATAAGAGACTGTGAGAGAAATAGAATCACAGACGAAATGAAGAACAGCCACAGGAAGTCAGAAATCAAGGAGAGGTAATTTCAGTGAATGAAGGGCATCAAGGTGGATGAAAATAGTTAACAGTAGATTGTATTAATATTAGTCTATTAGTCAAGTTAAATAAAAAATATTCACTTTAACAATAGAGAGTTGGTTGATAAATTGATATGGTTTTAGTGGAATCTTTGCCTATAGTGTATTATTAACAAGAGGTGTGGGAGATTGAATAACATTGTTATAACTGAGAAAGTAAACTTTATCTAAGAGTTAAGAGATAAAGTAGTAGCTAAAATCCAGTGTGAAATAATGGGAAGTTTTCATTTTTGTTTAAAGGTGGGAGAAAATGAACATATTTAAATCTGAGGGAAAGATTCAATAGTGACAGATTCCTGAAGAGAGTGTATAATTGAAAATTCTTAAAGTGTAAGAAGTGGAGACACTGATGGAAAAGCCAGGAGAATGATGCAAGAAAAGACGAGGATAAAGGAAATTCTGGCACAAGTATAAATAATACTGTTTGGAAGCCTGAGACATTTTATTCATAATGTTGAGAACAACAGGAGAGTTGGAGGGAGAAGAGCTATCATCAAAAATGAAACCCTACTTAAAGGGAAAGAGAAATTACTTAATAATGATGAAGGCTAAGGTAAGAATGGAGATCATGAAATTTTACTGGTGAGAATTGACATCACTGTGTGATTGTTTTTGCCAGCTGATATCATGGCAATTATTCCATTAGCTTTTACCAATAGTATTTTATTTATTTATTTATTTATTTTAAATTTTTTATTGTTTTTGCCATACAATGACATGATATCACCATGGGTTTACATATGCTTCCCCTCCAGAACCCCCCTCCCTCCTCCCTTCCCCCCCCCCACAGGGAAATCTCGCTGCACCAGCCCCTAGCATCAATCCTGGGCTGGCGATTGATTAGACATATGATAATTAACTTGTTTCAATGTCCTTCTCCCATATCATCCCACCCTTACTACTTTTACCAATAGTATTTTAAAGACAGATATGTGAAGAGTAATACAACTTTAAGTCCAGTTTTCCAGCTTTCTTCATATATCCGTGTCTGCTTTGTCCTAGGTCTTAATTTTGCTAGGCTTTTTATGCCCTATCACCATAGACTACTTAAACTTTCAAATAGGAAAAGCACTTTATATTTCCAGAGCTTGGTAACTAATTATCTCTTGATACTATCATCACCAAGGATGATTTTGACTGAAATTCTTCTATCTTTTGCTATAATCTACAGCGATTATATATATAACATAATTTAGTTTGGGCATGTGTGGAAGAATTTGCTATTATAATGTGTTATTTGAAACTGAAACATACAACAGTATAGAAGGAGTCATTCATAGGTCTTCTTACAATAGGGAGACAGAACATTATAACAAGTCATAGGTTTTTGGACAATACAGAAGAACCTTTAAAATAGTCATAGAATTGTGTGTGCCTGTGTGTGTGTGTGTGTGTGTGCGTTTATAAGTGAGATAGAAAACAGGAGAAATTATCTATCAGCTATAATACATAGCAAATAATTTAATATAATTTTTTCAGTTAAATTTTTTGATAAAGTGGGAAATAAAATTTTTTTTTGACAAAAAATAAATGAATTTGGATTCAAGCAGTGATTACATTTTGTTACTTCAGTGGCTAGGCATAAAACATCAGGCCAAAACAACATCCATTTATTCTTAGAATTTTCAGGTTAACTCAGTCTTTTATTCCACTTCCAAGATGGCAAACCAATATACTTATCCACCTCTGAGTTTTATCTCTGGGGAAAAATTGGCTGTATATATCACATTTCAGAGTATAAGTAAGTGAAGTCGCTCAGTCGTGTCCTACTCTTTGTGACCCCAAGGACTGTAGCCTATCAGATTTCACCGTCCATGGGATTTTCCAGGCAAGAATACTGGAGTGGGTTGCCATTTCCTTCTCCAGGAGATCCTCCTGACCCAGGGATTAAACCCGGGTCTCCGGCATTGTAGGCAGACGCTTTACCATCTGAGCCACCAGGAAAGTCTGGTACCAATAAATACTACCTGACAATTCAGATTTAAAATCTTGGAATTATCTATGACTTTTTCTACTTCCTTGAATCTCATATCTAATTTCTCTCCAAACTCTACTTTAACTTCTTTAACAGTTTCACACACTACTGCCATTCTAATTTGAATCTGAATAACTTCATACTTAAACTACTGTAAAAGCTTCTTGACTGATTTCCTTAGAAGCAGCTCATCTACCTGCCCTCTCATACACATAACAATCAGATTAATTGGCTAAAATGCTTGTTCAAACAAATTACTCTTCTCTTTAGAAGACTTGACTATCCATTAGAATATCAAAATTTGAAATCTTGAAGATACTTACAAAATGAAACTCTTTGGCATGTAGAGGAGAAAATTGAGGTCTACAGAGAGGAAGTTAAACTGCTCTTATGTACAGAGAACTCTGAAAGGTAGTGTGTATAAGCACTGAGTAAAATATATAAAATCTCTAACCTCACAGAACTTACACAAAAGTGTGGAAAACAAGAAATAAATTAAAACACATGACTAGAAAATGTAATGACAAGTCTGACTACTGTTACAAAAAAAAATAACTTTTGGCAGTGGGAGGGATCATGGTGTGTGTGCATATGTGTTGGGTAGTTGATGTTGTTTTAGAAACTGGTCAGTGACCACCATTCAGAAGAGGTGACTTTTGAGGGAACAACATTGAGACCCTGCGGATAGCTATGAATATTTGGAGCATTTCTGCTGAAAAAATAAAGTACAAGTCCTGAATTAGGGACACAATTTACCTGTTTGAAGAACAGCAAATGGTCAGTGTGCCTAGAGTGAATGAAGCTTGGCGGGGGGGAAGTGATTGGAGGGAAAGACATTATATCAGAAAAGTAATTGGTTAGAGATTATACAGTTAAATCATTGCAAAGACTTACTTTTATTAATATTTTACCTTTGATGGCATGCCAGTGGATGATTTTAACTAGGTTGGTGACATAATTAGATTTACCTTTTAAATAGGATAATAGACTATGACAGGCAAAAAGGGAGCCGAGTCCATGGGATTTTCCAGGTAAGAGTACTGGAGTGGATTGCCATTTCCTTCTCCAGGAGATCTTCCTGACCCAGGGATTGAACCTGGGTCTCCCTCATTGTAGGCAAACGCTTTACCATCTGAGCCACCAGGGAAGTCTAATAGACTATAACAGGCAAAATGGGAGCCGAGCTGAAAGGTAGTTGTAGCCGTGGTGGTGCTGAGAAGTGGTTATATTTTGGCAGAACAGATTTTCTATTAGACTGTATGTAGAGTATGACAGAAAGAGAAGAGTCAAGAGGGAATCCAAGGTTTGAGCAAATGAATGTGGAGAAACTGCAGAAGGATCAGGCCTGTGGGCATAATTTAAGATTTTTAATTTTGGCCAAGTTTGAATAAAATATCCATCAAACATCTAGGTGGAAGTATTCAGCAGGTAGTTGGGTGATTTGAGAGAAATTAAATTTTGGAACTATCAGTACATAAGATGTGACAGCAAAACCATTTAGTTGTTTATATCAGGAATCCCACCCCCCACCCCCATCTGTGGAAAAACTATCTTCCATGAGACCTGTCCCTGGTGCCAAAATGTTGAGTGCCATGGGTCTACACGATATCCATTTATAGTTCTACTTTACTAGTAGAATGCCCTTATTACCAAGAATAATAATATGCATTTCTAACCTCTTTTGAAGATCAGGGTGTTCAACAGGGTATTCCCATAAATTCTTGGGTGAGACTTCCATGAAGACTCTTTAAGGGAACTATTAGTTCCCTTATCCAGCAAGCTTATTTCTATGACTTCTCACTCATCTTCTCCCCAGAGAAGATCCAGCAAGAGTAGATCCAGCAGCCTGATTAACTGTAAGGATGGAAAAAACATTGTTATTAGAGCCAGAGTCAGAGATGCTCTACATTGGTTACTATTAGGCTTTTTTTTTTTTTAATATGAGAGAAAATTATTCATCTTGCCTAAGCCACTTGTTGTGGTGAATTGTAGTTTGTGAGAAGTTTAAGCCAGCCACAACAAATTTAAAGTCACATGGTTGCATGAGATGAATAAGGAGTGGATGTAAGTAAGATCAAAGAAAGCTGAGGACAAGCCTTAATGCATAGCAATCTTTCTAACACTGAACACTGAGGTGGAGCAGAGGGAAGTTCAAGGCAAAGAAACTTAATGATTGACCTCTGAATTTAGGATTAGTGACATTGAGGACAATTTTCACTGAGGACAAAGGAGTGGCAAGAAAGCCATACTTCTTGAAGATCAAGTGCAATTTATATATATATATATATATATATATATATATATATATATATATATGCACACTTCTTGAAGATCAAGTGATACACACACACACACACACACACACACACACACACATACACACACACACATATCAGTTCAGGCACTCAGTCATGTCCCTCTCTTTCTGACCCATGGACTGCAGCAGGCCAAGCTTACCTGTCCATCAGCAACTCCTGGAGCTTGCTCAAACTCATGTCCATTGAGTCAGTGATGCCATCCAACTATCTCAACCTCTGTCATCCCCTTCTCTTCATGATGCTTTTAATGGACACATAGACACATAGATTTTTAAATTTATTATCATATGGATGTGTCATAAATTATTTAAAAATATATATATTTAATTATCTGTCCTAAGATTATTTTTTAAAATTGACAGATCTCATGAGAAATAAGTGGACCCAACAAAGACTCTATCTGAGGGACTTATGGACCCCTATTTACAATTTTTAATCTCTGTCTTGTGTAGTTTTGCTTCTTTGTTGTAGTCTCAACAATTTTATAAGTATCAGAAGGAGGATATGACAACTAAAAAAAAAAAAAGAAGAAGAAAAAGAAAAACTAGAAAAGGCAAAGTTAAGACCCTAGTATATATACCATTATTATTCTTAAATTTCAAATTTAAAGATTAAACATTTTCTATGGCATTAAATGTATTACTAAAACATGCTTTTAATGGAACACAGATTTTTTTATTTATTATATGGATGTGTCATAAACTGTATTTAGCTTAAAACTAGAATATTTGTAAGAGAAGAAGTGAAGGAAAGAGTGAAGAAGAAAGATATGTGACATGTTGGCCATTCTAAGATCAATGTGTCATACAATTCCTGCTGAAATTCCATGTGCCTTATAGATAGTTTATTGAGTTTAGAAGAGGTCAGTAACTACAAAGCTGTGATAAATGATTTGCTAATTTAGAGTACTTATCTCTAGGTTTAAAATGAATATTTTTTCCTATTTTAAAAGAACTTAGTACAATGCAAATGCTCATAGAAAAGTCAAATTAACGTTGCCTCTTATTCTGTCAAGAAATTCCAATAGAGTAGTTTTAGAATTCTGTTCCTCATCTAAAATATACTTATCAGCCTCACTAACATGAATTTGATGTGTGATGAGACTTTGTCTTATAAATTAAACAGTCACTGCTGAAACAGTAAGCACTTAACTGTCTTTAGACTTCATTGACTATAGAATGAGGTAGTAACTGATTAAGAATACTGTAAGTAATGATCTTAGAAATAAATATATGTAAGCTTGATATAAAGATAATCTTTCAGGTACATTGTGGAGATTGGACTTGTGACTCATTTTACTCAATGAAGTGAAAATAGAATTTTGATTGTAACCTCTTTGTAGCTTTAAAAGCCATTGTTCAACATCTTAGTTTTTGTTCTAGGCTTTGTGGACATGGATGCATGTAAATACACAATTTTAAGAAAAATATTGGTCTTCTTATTCTAGCATTATAGTGCATTGGATTTAAAAATAGTCACCCACTATATATGATTCATACATTTTTTTTTACCCCCCATAATATTTTTATTTATTTATTTTTAAAATTTTCTTTACATTATCGTGTTGGTTTTGCCATACATTGACATGAATCTGCCATGGGTATACATGTGTTCCCCTTCCAGAACCCCCCTCCCACCTCCCTCCTGATTTCCTCTCTCTGGGTCATCCTGGTGCACCAGCCCTGAGCATCAAACCTGGGCTGGCGATTGATTTCACATAGGATAATTAACATGTTTCAATGCCGTTCTCCCATATCATCCCACCCTTGCCCTCTCCCATAGAGTCCAAAAGACTCTATCATGTAGTCTATGC
This sequence comes from Antilocapra americana, assembly GCA_007570785.1. Classification (NCBI taxonomy): domain Eukaryota; kingdom Metazoa; phylum Chordata; class Mammalia; order Artiodactyla; family Antilocapridae; genus Antilocapra; species Antilocapra americana. The sequence goes on along the minus strand of ML664163.1, from coordinate 5,797,494 downwards.
TTGAGAAGTCTTTCCCACTCACATAGGTCATTTCAGAAAATTAAACCCCATTGCACTATTTTCCCCAAATCCTCCAATCTACAAGTTAGGATACAAACCCAACCTCTTCCCTATACCTTCTCATTAACTAGAGGTAATATTTTTCACTCTATTTTCTGACCTGCTCTCTTAGCACATGGTGTCACATGTTTTCATACTATATTTCATTTATCTCTTTAAACTGTTAAACATATATCAGTCACAGGCTTCCCCTGTGGCTCAGTGGCAAAGAATCCTCCTGTCAATGCAGGAGATGTGGGTTTGATCCCAACATTGGGAAGATCCCCTCTCCTAGAAAAGGAAATGGCAACCCACTCCAGTATTCTTGCCTGGGAAATCTCATGGACAGAGGAAGCTACCAGGCTATTGTCCATATGATCAAAGAGAATTGAACACAACTGAGTGACTAAACAACAACAAAAGTCATATTGCCACACTGAAGTTTCCTTACTAAAGCATGACAAGGCTTTATCATTATTCATGGATATGAAAAATGGGATTTTATTGTTCATATCAGTGGTGGGTTTTTTTTTGCCTTTTTCATACTGTTTATGGCATTCTCACAGCAAGAATACTGGGGTGGTTTGCCATCCCTTCCTCCAGTGGACCACGTTTTGTCAGAATGCTTCACTATGACCCGTCTGTCTTGGATGGCCCCGCACACCATGGGCCATGGTTCATAGCTTCATTGAGTTATGCAAACTCCTTCACCATGACAAGGTTATGATCCACCCTGAATAGTCAATGGAAGGACTGATGCTAAACCTGAAGCTCCAATATTTTGGCCACCTGATGTGAAGAGCCAACTCACTGAAAAAGAATCTGATTCTGGGAAAGATTGAAGGCAAAAGGAGAAGGGGGAAGCAGAGGATGATGATTAGACAGCGTCATTGACTCAATGGACAGAAATTTAAGCAAACTCCAGGAGACAATGAAGGGCATGGAAGCCTGGGATGCTGCAGTCCCTGGGGGTCACAAGGAGTCGGACATGGCTTAGCAACTGAACAACAACAATCAGTGTTTTTATTTATTTTCCCCTGCTTATTATTCAGATGTTTATAGGAAAGAAATCTCCACATAATAACTCATGAAATAATATTTTACTAAGAATCTATAAATGACTCTTTCCAAGTGAAAAAAAGTATCAGCCATTCTCAAAGATTTCATTTTTTTTTTAATTCATTCACTATAAGAGAAACAGACAGAGACTGAGAGGATGGATGGCAAGGGATTAACTCCATACTTTTTCAGGTTTTCTCCATGAAGTCTCAAAATCATCATTATGTGATTTTTTGCAAGCAATTCCTAGTTGTGCCTAAATATGCCAGAATATTATTAGAAATGTTAAGTATTAAATAATTTGGTCTTTTTTCTGAATAATTTAGTAGATGATAATATTGTTTTGAAGTACAGAAGCATCTGTTCTTAATCTATCATTAATTTTATTGGTAGAATTATGTACCTTATTGGTTCTTTTTGACATTCCTTTTTTTTCCCCCTAGGCTTTAACTCCTCTCTATTAAGAACACTCTAATTGGATGGGTACTTTTTTTTTTCTCTTTCTTTTTCAAAATAAAAGAACCATATTTTCTCTCATCTGTGTATATGTATGTATGTGTGTGTGTGTATGTATAAGGTAACAGAAGATAATTAACACAGGGGATTCACCAAGTAATGTATAAAACATTCCGATGATAAATTTTTGAAATATCCATGTAGTCACTGAAAGCAAGTGAATGCTTTAAACATTAAACCATTTAATGTTATGGAATGTATTATCCTATTTTATGACATAAAAACAGCTTACCAAATGGTATTTTAATAGGGTTACATGTTTGTAGTTAATATGTAGATTTAAAAAAAAAATCTACTGGGAAGCAATGCTCACTCAAAGGTTTTACAAAATTTTTAATTTTGCCCAGTGTAGAAGCACTACTTTTGAATTTACAAAAGCTTATTAAATGATATGTACAATTAAACACAACAAAATAATTTAAAGGACAACATAGCTTTGGATCATTTGATTTTAAAAATGACAATCCTTATTATCTCTGAATCTGATCATATGTGTTTGATTCTTTTGAAGTTCAGAGCAGAATATTGAATTCCCAGAGATTAAGGTTGAAATGCATGTGCAGATGGTACAACCCCCAGAGACGTTTGTTTCCTTAGGCACTCTTGTGTCTGCTGCCAAGATAGTGTCAAGCCAGTGTTTTGGAGTAAAGTCTATACACCACTTTCAAATGATGATGTCACATGTGCACTTAGTCTCACTAATACAGCCTCTGACTAATTATATTAAGCTTCAGTGAACTGTGGAAATGTTATATACACGAGATGGCACTCTCAGAGATACATACTAACTTAACATCGGCAATGGATAAACAAGGCCCCAGTCTCAGGACACCATATGGAGTAATGAAATGCTACTTGGGATGTGGTGGAGCAGAGGCTGCATTAGGCGTTCATGAAGTGTGACTGATTTATCCATGTAGAGACAGATCTTATTTTGAGCCCATATTTTACTTTTCCCTAAGTGTCTGAAAATCAGAGAGTGTGAAAAAGTGCTCCTGAGAATTGAAATTCAATGTAGAAAATGGTACAATAAATAAAACTCCATGCAACCCATGGACAATTTTGATCCTACAGAGCATTCTTGCTAATGGCTCCAAAGATTTAAGACCCAAGCCTTGAAAAAAGCATTTTCTAGTAAGGGCCCTTGACTTTGATATTCCCTTTCCTCCCCATGATGACACAGTCCTAATTTATCGATGGTCAGGAATTCATGATGCATAGTTCTACCTTATGTATCAGTCTCTAATTAAAAGGAGGAACTGTCTAGGAGTAAATAGTCTTGTAAGCTTGAATTTTTACTTTTTCTCTTTGTAGACTGGAAACCTAAAATGCATATTTATTTTGTGCTTCATGAAACAAATTAACTTAATAATTAGGAGTTCTGTTTGAAAGTGAATTTATTTCATCATTATAATAGACATATGATAGGTAGTTTTATTATAAATTTCTGTCCATTTTACTTTGAGTTTAGTAAGACTCCTCTCTACTGGATGAGGTTCTAAAATACTATCTCTTTTTATTAAGAACTTTTCCAGAAATAAAATACCTTTACTCAAAAATTTGTCATGTTTAGCCTGCCAAGTATCTTGCAATAATGCTGATACTTATTTACAACACAAGTGTCTAATTGGGGAATAAATAATTGCTTGCTCTTATTACATTGAACACTTTCCTTCAATGTGCATTAGTAGGAGAAGGCAATGACACCCACTCCAATACTCTTGCCTGGAAAATCCCATGGACAGAGGAGCCTGGTAGGCTGCAGTCCATGGGGTCGCTAAGAGTTGGACACGACTGAGCGACTTCACTTTCACTTAACACTTTCATGCATTGGAGAAGGAAATGGCAACCCACTCCAGTGTTCTTGCCTGGAAGATCCCAGGGATGGGGGAGCCTGGTGGGCTGCCGTCTATGGGGTCACAGAGAGTTGGACATAACTAAAGCAACTTAGCAGCAGCAACAGCAGGACACTAAGAATGGCAATGGGACATCACAAGAGGGACAGATATATGCTCACAAAATGGCAACAGCTACTCTACCCGTCTCTAAGCCACAGAGAATACCAGAAGGTGTTTGATTTTTTGCAATGTATTTTGATAATGATGGACCTCTGCATATTTAAACTCCTGATAAATACCACTTCTTAGACTTGAAGATTCTCTTTTGTTATTTGTGTAAAGATAACTTGTTTTCTAGAACAGAAATTTAACACTAGATAATCTTGTTTCAATTTTTACTTGAAGAGATGACTAAAACACTGTTTCAGTTTTCAAATGAAATTTACTGTCTAAATATTCCAGACACAGAAGATTATTCAAATGTTAACTTAGATATATATATAAAGTTTGAGTGACACGTTTTAATAACTGAAAAGTTTCAAAATCTCAAATCTTGAAAAAAGATTAGAAGGGATTAGTAAGGATTTTCTTTCTGTTCTTTGCTCTGTCATCACCTAGATATGCACTAAGACATTGTGCATTTAAAAGCCCATGAAAGCTTAAAATGAAAGGAGGGATGTTTCATGAGGCTCTGCAAAGTAGCTATATAGAAAAGTATGTTATTTAGCTTTATTAAATAGCATACATTGTAGATTGCAGGTTTAGATTTTATATGAAGGCATTCTCTTCTCTACTGTAGATATATCTTCATTAGAACTAGCAGGGTGCTTAATTTACTGGAATTGATAAAGATAGTGATAATGATATGATGTAGGAACAGATCTCTTTAAAAACACACACACAAAGCTCTCATGTTTGCTGTTCAGGTAGCAAAGAAGTTTAACCAAGTTTGGTATTGTTCTAAAAAAAGTCACACTTGTAAGTATTGTAGACTTCTTCCTTTTCTTTAGAACCACTCTTAACCATAATTGAAAAAGCTATGTTCATGCACTAGTCAAGCTATGTCAGCTTTCTGGACTTCATCTTCCCATAAATAAATGGTAATAAACATACATTCATGGTCTAAATCAGATGGCAGGATTCATAGAGCTGGCACAGTTCCTTAAAAATTTAGCCTTACAAACTGTATTTTCAATAGTCAATGAATGTAGCCTTTTAAAAAATTATGTTTTTATTCTGAATCTCGTGATGACTCCACACACATTTAAGATCATAGATTTAAGACTGAACTGGTATAAAAATTTATTTTTTTTTCTTAGAAACTACCTTTGCCTTTTTCTAGTAGTGCCCCACAAGCACAAAGAGACATAACCCAGATTTTCCTTACAATGCTTATTAATTCTTTTTCTTTTTTCAATTAGAAGCCTGAAGTAAATGCAATGTGAAAAAATTGGAAAAAAAAAACATTATGTACAGAAAAAATGCAGTGCTTGTAACAGAGAACTAAAGAAATAGATAAACTCCTTAAACCCTAAAGTTCTAATTGGACAGCATAGACTGAATTATTATTCCTAAAGTGTCTGTATATCTAGTGTTTTGCACTTAGTAGGTACTCAGTAAACACCTATGAAATGAGTGAGCAAATAAATAAATAAATAAATAATGCACCTTTTTACTTCTCCATAGATGGAACTACACCATAGAACAGGTTTCAATGATTTAAAAATAACAAACATCCTAAGTATTCTGTTTTGAGTTCTGAGAGAAAATAATAGAAAATGTGATTCATGCCCTCAATATTTTACCTATAGAAAGATGACATAAATACCTGCAAACATTAATACTTCCTCCATAATGATCTACTTAAGAGTTCTGAAAAGTAATTGTAGAAATATTACTTGACAGTACACAATTTATCACCAGTGACTGACTGAGTAATCAGTTCAGGCTGGATTGGTCATGAGAAGCTTTTAAAGAATTAGTAATGGATTACTAGTTTTGAAGAATGGACATAGTAAGTCTAAAAGAAAAGAACAGGGAATGCCATTCTGGTTGAGAAAATGGCAACTGAAAGTGAAAATTTTAAATAAAGAATCAGTTACGTTTTGGAAACTCAACAAATCAGCTTAGGAAATGAGTACTAGTTGATAAAGCTAAGGATAAGAATAAAAACATGCCAGGTTGAACCTTAAATAAAAGCTTGTAAAAAGAGTCATTTTTTATATTTGGTTAGGACTTGAAAGCAAGATATACTGAAATGCCATTATAGCCCCCAGTCTTTGTACCCAAATTCATTGTATCATTTTGTTCCTTCTCCCTTTCCCTATTATTTTCTAAAATTGTCTATGCTCAATTTTATTTCAAAAGTAGACCCAGAAACATAGTATTAGCAATGTACATTTAGAAAAATAAGAAGATTCCATTATGGATGTAAATAGCTAGCTAATGTAATCCAGTCACCATGGGCAACTTCAGTAATATTCTAAGCTATTCTATATACATTAATTTATTTTCAGTCTTTCCCCTTAAAAAGCACTAATAAAAATAAAACAGGATTCTTTTTTGATGGATTCTTCTTTGTTTGTGTTCAAGAAACATTTAAAGTATTTGCCAACATTTATGTGCTTCTCAAAGGATTCAAAGCCACTAGAATTATCTATTAAAATGAGTCCTAGACAATTCAAGTGGCTTTGAAACTTTATCATAAATCTTCAGAAATTTCTGGCAAATAGCTGATTGTCAGCTATAAAGAATTTCAATCTTTGTACATATATTGCCCTTTTAAAGTTATAATAAAACAGCATGTCAGTTGTCCTATATAGATACTATATGTATGCACATAAAAGTGATTGATAAGTTGACTGATTTAAAATTTTAGTTAGAATTTTGCCTCAATGAAGTTATGACACAGGTTCAGATGATTGTTGGAATCTGAATTACCAGGTTTTTCCCTAAAAGTCCTAGTTCAAGTTTAATCTACTAGGGAATCAGTCCTGGGCCTTGGCTCTTATTATCCTTATGGGTAAAGGATTAAAGTTCATGGAGATTATTCAGGAGTCTTTTAAAGTGACACAGCCAGTTAACTATGCCATTGCAATAAAAACCTAGATCTTTCTAACTACACAAAGACATTTAGAACTACTACAATGACAAGGAATAGAGCTGAAGTTCTTATAAGTCTCTCACTAGCCACACTTCTTATCACAGTAGCCAATTAATGACAAAATGAGACTTCTGTATTTTCCCTAACACAATTTTATTGCTTTCTATGAAATTTATATCTACTTGGTAATATATTTTATCATTTTTAATTATAATGAAAACCATGAAAGAGGGAAGTTTATTTTGTTCAAGGAATATAGGGACTTAAGAAAATTATATTTAGATAAGAAGTATCTCAGTGTTAACTATGAATATAGAAATTTTAACACTTGCCTTCCATTTAAAAACAACCTCAGTGCTCTGGCTAATATCTACTTCGGAAAGAAAGTTCTGCTTCATAAGATAAACAAAGTTTTCTTAAAACTAATATATTATATTAAAATGAATGCATCATAATTAATGCATTCATAATTATGAATAATAATTAATTAATTATGCAGTAGAATAAGTGAAGGCATTCTAACATTTGGAGGACAAGTATCAGGTGCCTGGAAAGATAAGGCTATTTTGTTTTTTCACTTTGCATCTCATAGAAAATGATACAAAAAAGCTCACAATCGGACAACAATCTGCCAACATGCACCTGTTATTTAAAAGCAGAGAACTTGGAAATGGACAATACCAGTTTTGGAGGTTATATACAAAAATGAGGAAGTTTTCAAGGAATATAAATAGAGAAAAATGAGGTTTATGAGAGCTACGTTAAATAATTACAAATATGACCAGTTTCTTAACTTACCTTTTGTGTACACTTTTTAAATGTATTTTACTCTTCTCCATCAATAATGGAATCTATTTCCCTGTTTTTGAATCTGAGCTAGTCTGTGGCTTACAGCAAAAGTGATGATGTGTGAGTTACAAACTGAGGCTTCAAGAGTGCTCATATGGTTTCATTTATTCTTTTGCAAGGCTTTCTCAACTCATGAATAACAGGAAGTCTAAGCTGGCTGATGAAGAAAAGTTACATGGGACAGAGTCACTCTGGATGGACCATACCAGACCCCAGGGATGTGAGTGATCTTAGCCAAGATTATTAATGACTCAGCAAACTCACCAGTTGACCATAAGTGACTGAGCATGAACAACAGAGAACAACTGAGCCTGGGCCCGAATAGAAAAAATAGCCCATCTGACCTGCAGACTAATAAGTAAACAAATACTGAGTTTTGGAGGATCATTTATTACATGGAGTTATTGCTGTAATTAATAAATGATTCACCAGCAAAATATCACTAAAAGTTATCTTAGTGTTCTAAATCTGTCATTAACAGATAAAGTGAATATAAATGAATTACTTACTTTTTACTTGTTAATTTTTACAGTCAAAAAAAAGTATGGAGATTTATTCAGATAACTTCTAAAACATTTTTTTTTCTCATACCTTACGGTTCTAGGAAATTGAGGAATTTGAATTCTAGAATGCAATCTATAAATTAAGCCTTTCAAAAAAATAAACTGTTGTCTCTTAAAAATAATGATTAGAGAAACTATTTAATTACTAATATATTGTTTCTTATTTCTAGTGTTTATAAATAAAAGCAATAAAAAATGAGTATTGAAGTTGGAAGATATTTGCCAGTAAAAACATTAAAAGACTAAAAGTGAATGAGCTGATTGCCCAGCCAGGGGAAGAACAAAATCAAATTAAAATATTGGAAGTACATTCAACTACTTATGGATGAAAAAAGAAGCATCCAGGCAAACAAAATCAAAGCCCCCAAAGGTTATATAAACATATTTGGCTCTTATAGGCAGCAAACAAATATGTAGAATTATAAAAATAATAATATTGGTATTATAAAAATATAGTGAAAGTCATATATGTTTTATGGGAGACAGCATATTAACATAGTATCATTCTGGCTCCTGGATAAAAGGAACTCTTATATCTTAAAGAAAGTGAATTATAATGCATATTGATCTGAGTCATATTTTTGAAAGTAAATTCACATTACTCTCTAAGCATTGGTATTAAGTGAAAGGGATAGACTGAGAACAATTTATAATAAAGGTAATTGCAGCTTCCTCTTATGGACTTTAATTTAAACTAAATGGCCAAATAACTATTTTAACAAATAAAATTGTTTTAGGGCAGAGATTACTGGGTGATGATTCTACCTCTCCATGATAAGGTTTTTACATTTTTATGAGATTTTATAATATCTTAACCTAAAGGAATAAACACCTATGGGAGAAATCAGTTAAGACTGAAATTTTGGGATAGTGATAACAGACACTCTTTCCATACTATGATGAGCCTCATTATGGAGAAACATCTACCTATATGCAGAAAATAATATGAATAGAAACAAAGATAATTTTGCACTTTAATTATATTGATTGATAAAATAACTCATGAATCTTTTTCCTAATTATTTATACTTTCTGAGGTCTGGACAATGACTAAGCCATATAATTCTATCTGTTATTTCTTTCAAGCATCTGCACATCACTAATCTATCTTACTCTTTCTTCCAAATCAAACTTTTCTTCCTTATTATTTTTAGAGAAGCTAATTGTTCAACTACTCGAGGTGTGAGTGAGTGTGTGTGCATATACAGCATACAACATATAGCACTAGCATATGGGTAATAAATAGTTATGTAGATTAATATATATATATATACATATATATATATATACACACACACATATAAAATTTATAAGCAGGAAAAAATTCAAACTGCCTTTAACAATAAGCTCATCTTGAGGTCCAGAAATAGAGCAGACTTCAATCTTTGAATCAGTCAGTGGTCCATGTTATGATCATGGCTTCATTTGCTGGGAGTCATCTACTGGCGAGCTGGTTCCCCTCTGCTCATAAATCACTGGAAAGGCAATGGGACTAGATTATTTTTCACTGTTTTCCCTGTGATTGGGCTTGGTTCAACTGTTCAAACATGACTTAAAATTTGGACCAGGTGGGTAACAAATGCTAATTAACTTAAGAACAGGTTTTGAACCTATCATTTTCAAAGGGTTTGGAATTCCTATAATTAGATAAGTTATACAAAAACTCAGGTACTGTGGATGGTACACTCTTTCCTGACACATATAGGCTGGATTTTTAAAAAGTAGATGATTGAACAAAATTGAAGTTTTGTCATAAAGGAGGAAGGTGAGGTTGGATGATGAGGCAAACAAATGTTGCCATAAAAATATTTATCTTATGGAGTCTGAGGAAAGACAGTATAAGTGCTTTCAAATATTGAAGAATAGCAGCCTGGAAATTGATAACATCCAATTAAAATTATATCCCATTTCCAGAGAGATGAGCATGATTTTCATACAAAGAAAAATCATTACCCTAAACTAAATGATTGTATTAACTGATCTATATTTTTAGGCAAATTAAATCTTGCATCACTTCCTATAAGGATATTTAAGTAAACTGTATATCACTAAAACATTAACTTAAAATTTCTTAGATTCAAAATTAAGATAGACTATCCAGACAAGATAGACATAAATCCATGTGAAATTATTGTTACATATATGCCTACAAATCAGTGATTACACTGCCAATAACACTTGAACCATTACATATGCCACTCTCAATTATTATCTTTCACTTTAGTTATAACAATAGATAACTTGTTTACCTTACAAGCAAGTGGGATTTATCCAGGTATGCAAGACTAACTCAACATGCAAAAATTAAGTAATCTATCACATCAATTAACTAAAAAAGAAATATAGCATGATAGTATCAATAGATGCCAAATGCCTTATCTACTCATGACAAAATATCTCAGTAAACTAGATGTAGAGAAGTTTCTCAACTTGATAAAGAATATATACAAAAGAATATGACTAACATAATACTTAATGGTGGGAAAATTGAATCTTTTCTACTAAGGTCAGAAACAAGATAAGAATGTCCCCTCTCACTACTGCCTTTCAACATTTTACTGAAAGTCCTAGCTGATGCAATAAAAAAATAAAAAGAAAATTTAAGATATATAAATTGTAAAGGAAAAATAAAACCAGCTTTGTTCATAGATGACATAATCTTCTATGTAGAAAATTTGAAAGAACTGACCAAAAAAGCAAACAAACTTCTGACTCTAATAAGCAATTATAGTAAAGTTTTAGGATACAAGGTTAAAACATAGAAATCAATTGTTTTCTTATATAACAAACAAGTAGAATTTGAAATTAAAAACACAATATAATTTACATTGGCATACCTAAAATGAAATATGTAGATAAACATCTCACAATATAGCTGCAAGATCTTGGTGAGGGAAACTACAATACTCAGATGAACAAAATCAAAGAATTAAACAGAGATATATTCCAGGCTTATGGATAGAAAGTCAATATTATTATGATATTTGTTTTTAACAATTTAATCTGTAGATTCCATATAATTTCAGTCAAAGTTTCATAAACAAAACAAAAAAGAGAACCCTCATAATGGAAGAATATATTTGCAAATGAAGAAACTGGTAAGGGATTAATCTCCAAAATATATAAATAGTTTATTCAATATCAAAAGACAAATAATCAAAAAAAATGGGGAGAAAATCTAAATAGACATTTCTCCAAGGAAGGCATATAGATGGCAAAAAGCATATATAAGATGCTCAACATCACTAATTATTAGAGAAATGCAAGTCAAAACTATATGTAATAAGTTTTCACACTGGTCAGAATGGCAACGATACAAATATTTACAAACAATAAATGCTGGAAAAGGTGTGAAGAAAAGGGAACGCTTCTACTTTTTTGGTGGGGATGTAAATTTGTATAGGTACTATGAAGAACAGTGTAAAGGTTCCTTAGAAAACTAAAAATAGAACTACCATACGACCCAGCAATTTCATTCATAGATATACACAAGAGAGAACTATAATTTGAAAAGACACATGCACTTCAATTGCAGCATTAGTTATAATAGCCAGGACATGTGAGCAACCTGAGTCCAATAACATAAGAATGAATATAGAAGATATGGTAAAATAAAATATTACTCAGCCAGAAAAAATAATGAAATAAGGCTATTCGCAGCAAAGTGGATGGAATTAGATGTTGTCATACTGAAGGAATTAAGTCAGATACAGAAATACAAATATTATATCATGATATTGCTAATTGTAAAATCTAAAAAAAAAAGGATACAAATGAACTTTATAAAACAGAAATAGAATCACAGATGTAGAAAACAAACTAATGGTTACCATAGGATTTAGGGGGAAGGATAAATTGGGAGACTGGTGTTGAAAACACTACTTTACATATAGTAGATAACTAATAGGAACCTGCTGTATAGCACATGGAACTCAATACTCTTTAATGGCCTATGTGGGAAAAGAATTTAAAAAAAAGATTGGTTAAACCTATAACTGATTCACTTTGTTGTATACCTGAAACTAACACCATATTATAATTACTCCAATAAAATCTTTAAAAAATCTAGCAGATTATGTTGTGGTTATCAACAAATGATTATAAAGCTTATATAAAGAATCAAAGACTCTACATAACATCAAAGGAGAAACAAGTTGTACTTTAAGACTTGTTATTAAAGTTTCAATAGTCAAGACAACATTGTTTTGACAAAAGAGCTTATTGACAAAATTATGAAACAGAATAAATAGCCCAGCAATTTACCTAACCAAATATAGTCAACTGATCTTTGATAAAGGAGTAAAAGTAAAACAACAAAATAATCTTTTCAACAAATGGTTCTTGAACAACTGGACAGTTTTCATTCAAAAATGAACTTAGATACAGATCTTATGGCTTTCACAAAAATAATTTAAAATGGATCACAACACCTAAAGGTAAAACCCAGAAGTATGAAACCTTTAGAAGATAACATAGAAACCTATATGGACCTTTATTTATTTATTTTCATATAAATTTATTTATTTTAATTGGAGGCTAATTCTTTTGCAATATTGTACTGATTTTGCCTTACATTGACATGAATTTGCCACAAGTTTACATGTGTTCCCCCTCCTGAACCCTCCTCCCACCTCCCTCCCCATCCCATCCTTCTGGGTCATCCCAGTGTACCAGCCCCGAGCACCGAGTCTCATGCATTAAACATGGACTGGCGATTCATTTCACATATGATAATATACATGTTTTAATGCCATTCTTCCAAATCATCCCACGCTCGCCCTCTCCCACAGAGTCCAAAAGACTGTTCAATACATCTGCGTCTCTTTTGCTGTCTCACATACAGGGTTATTGTTACCATCTTTTTAAATTCCATATATATGCATTAGTATACTGTTTTGGTGTTTTTCTTTCTGGCTTTCTTCACTCTGTATAATAGGCTCCAGTTTCATCCACCTCATTAGAACTGATTCAAATGTATTCTTTTTAATGGCTGAGTAATATTTTATTGTGTATATGTACCAAGCTTTCTTATCCATTTGTCTGCCAATGGACATCTAGGTTGCTTTTATGTCCTGGCTATTGTAAACAGTGTGGCAATGAACATTGGGGTACACGTGTCTCTTTCAATTCTGGTTTCCTCAGTGTATATGCTCAGCAGTGGGATTTCTGGGTCATATGGCAGTTCTATTTTAAGTTTTTTAAGGAATCTCCACACTGTTCTCCATAGTGGCTGTACTAGTTTGCATTCCCACCAACAGTGTAAGAGGGTTCCCTTTTCTCCACATCCTCTCCAGCATTTATTGCTTGTAGATTTTTGGATTTCAGCCATTCTGACTGGTGTAAAGTGGTACCTCATTGTGGTTTTGATTTGCGTTTCTCTGATAATGAGTGATGTTAAGCATCTTTTCATGTGTTTGTTACCCACTAAATAAATTTCCACAAATACCAACAAAGACACAATCCTTATTTAAAAAAAAAAAAAAAAGGTAAGTTAGATTTTGTCAATACTAAAAATTTTGCCCTATGAAAGACAACCTTAAGAGAATGACAGAGAAGCCACAGATGGGGAAAAATATTTGCCAAAGACATATCTGAGAAAGGACTATCATACACAATATATAAAGACATCTTGAAGTGAAAGTTGCTCAGTCATATCCAACTCTTTGAGACCCCATGGGCTATATAGTCCATGGAATTCACCAGGCCAGAATACTGGAGTGGGTAGCCTTTCCCTTCTCCAGGGAATCTTCCCAACCCACGAATTGAGCCCAGGTCTCCCTCATTGCAAGTTGGCAATGAAAAAAAAAAAAAAAAAAACCTGATCAAGAAATGGGCCAAAGATCTTAACAGATACCTCAGCAAAGAAGATATAAAAATAGCACATAAGCATGTGAAATGATGTTTTACATCGTTTGTCATTAGGAAAGTGAAAATTAAAATAACAACGAGTGGAGTAGCCAAGACAGCAGAGTAGAAGATCCAGAGCTCATCCCTCCCTTGGGCATACCAAACTTGCAACTATTTACAGAGCAACTACAGATGAGAAGGACTTGAGATCTAACAGATGAGCTCTTTAAACTAAAGATATAGAGAAGGAACAACAGTGATATAGGTAGAAGGGGCAAAGACTCAGTATAGTGAAGACACATATCCCTAGGTGGACAACTCACAAAAGGGAAGATGATTACAATTGCAGATGTTCTAACCAAAAAGTGAGTGGTCCAACCCCATATTAGGCTCACTAGCCCCATGGTCTTCCACTGGGAAGCCACCAGGGAAACCCATTTGGGAAGACAAGAATCAAGAATTTCTCCTTTAGAAGGCCAGTGTGGCTTGCATATGGGAGGCCCAGAAGGCTGTGGAAATTAGAAACACCACTCATAAAGGGTGTACACAAAATTTCACATGCTCTGTGAAAGGCCGAGTAGTAAATTGAAAGGAATCTGGGTTAGACCAACTTGCTGATCCTAAGGAACATTCTGGAGAGCTAGAAGGCAATTGAAATTCACCCTGGGGACACAGGCACACAGGCACTGGCAGAAGTTGATCCTACCATGAGGACACTGGTGCTAATAAGCACCACTTTGGAATCGTCCCTCTAGCATGTTAGTACCAGAAACCAATCCAGACCATCAGCCAGTTGGCACCAGTCCTGGGATGCCACAAGCAATGCAGCTAGGCACAATCCACCAAAAGCCCCAGGATGTGGCCCCACATGTCAGTGAGCCATCACTAGCCCAGGATCCAGGCCTCATCCATCAGGCAAAAGGCACAAGCCCCAGACACAACCACCACTTCAGGATCTGGCCCCATCCACCAGAGTCCAAAACCAGACTCCAGATCCCCTGGAACTCAGCCCCATTCAACTCTGGGCCAAACAACTCCAGTACCAATCAGGCGGAATATATACTATATGTATTATATATATCTACACACACACACACATGCACATACTATAACGTGCGAAAAGTGAGAACCCTATTAAATCTACATTTAAGTTCCCAGGTCCTAGGAATCCAAGCTAACATCTCAGGCTCACCTAGGGGAAGAAAAAAAAAAGATAGAGTTACATATAGATGCTCAGCTAAAACCAAAACTAAAGTAACCTTTTTCATTGTACTATACACATCGTGGGGTAAAAAAACTTTCACTTTTACCATTAAAAATGAAATTTGACAAACTTCATGGCAAATGACTCTGGGAATAATGAAATTCCAATATAATTATACATCACATGATAGGAGTCTACTGTTAGATAATAACCTGGGAGCAAGCTTTTATGGGAAAGTAAAAGCTGAGAAGCATAGCTGTGCTCAGAGGGCATGAGTCTTCTATATCTAAGTTATTGCCAATCATATGTACCTTGTCATATGAGATACTAGACATTTATCTCTTGTATGTGTGAACATCTGAAAAAATTAATGAGTGACTATTAAAAAAAACGTCGGGGGGCAGAGGATGTGGTAAAGCATTTAATATATTTTATCTTGGTAACTGGAAAAGTTAATACAAGATTATTTTCATTATTTCTGTATCAGAAAAGAGATAATTTGGCTGAAGTTTCCAGTTCCTCAAACTGTTTCCATAAATGTCAGAAAATAAAGCTATTCAGATTAAGAATATTCTTAATCTGGACAGTATGTTGTGGCATTGTGTCACTACTATTCTCAGATTTATGGACTGTGACAAAAGAATAACATCAGCAACAAAGATAAATCTTACTTAGAAGACAAAAGAGGTTTGAGAAGAGAGATAGGAGAATAGTTCAGTGGCCCAGTAAATCATAGGATCTTAGTGATTCTTAGGCACATATATTATAGAAAATAAAGAAAATCCTGTTTAATGTTACCAATCTCTGATGAAAATATTGGCATAGCAAAAGTGTTATCACAAAATTATCCAAATATGACATTGAAAGGTTTATATTAAGTTTTAGAAAGAAAAAAAAATTACACCAAATAAATACTTAATTTATATTACTGAATTCATTTAAATGGCCCTGCCTTTTAAAATATGTATGTTTCTATATATCCAGTTTATAATAATATTATAAAAGCTCAATGCAATCACATATAAATATAGCAAGTACTATATGTTTGTTTTTAGAAATAATTTAGATGTGGCCATTCCACAACTATACTTTAAAGCGATCATCACTGTTCACATGGATTATTAAATCTCCTGATTGACTCTATTTTTCTTTATTTTTCTCCCATATACCCAATTCTCCAGAGAACAGCAAAAGTGAAACTTTTAAAATGTAACTCTTACTATGCATTTCCTGTGAAAAAAGCATTTAGTGGCTTCCTGATTTATTTAATACAAAATCTAGAATATTGATTGTGACTTAAAAAGGCCCTACATTGTTTCTAAATTTGGTTATAAAAATTTTATAGCATGTGTTACTAATGAATGTCTTTTAACGTCCTGAAATTAATTTCTCTATAAGATGCAGGGTAGAAATTGACTGCTTTCTTTCTTTTTTTTTTTTTAAATACTTTTATTATTGTCCCTACTTTTTCAATATTTATTTTTATTTATTTATTTATTTGACTGTGCCAGGTCTTAGTTGCAGCATGTGGGATCGAGTTCCCTGACCAGGGATCAAACCCAGGCCTCCTGCATTGGGAGCATGGAGCCTTAGCCACTGGACCACCAGGGAAGTCCCTGACTGCTTTCTAAAAGCAGTCTCCTAACATTAAAGAATTATTATTTTCCACAATTAATCTAAATATTCAAGGTCCCTGTGTAATAAATCAAATCTCCAAAATGCCTTTCTGTATTCCCAGACTTTTTCAATTTTCCCTTGATGCATCTATCTAATCCTTCAAAAATAACAATGCATCCATCTCTAAATCTCTAGATAACTGATTTCTGACAAAGAAATTCTCCTAACCTTTTTTTGCTCAAAATTATTCTGATTTTCTTGGTTTATTTTGTCTAGATTAATTTTATAATTTAGAATCAGTTTGAAATTTAAAAACTCTTGATGGAATTTAAATTAGATTGATTCATACAGATAAACTTCCAGAACAGAATTTTAAAAAATTGTTTCATGTTTATTAACAAGTCATATCTTTCAATATATTTGAATCACTTTAAATATTTTTGGTAAATTTATTTTCCCATAATTCATGCACTTTTGAAATGCATGTATTGCTATGGTATATGATATTATTAATAATTTATTGCTGATATATAATAAAGGAATTCAATTTTTTATACATGTTCCATAAAGCAACAGTACCAACATTTATTACCTTTAATATGTTTATTTATATTGTACATTTTTTCAATGTTAACATTTATGTATTTGTTTAAAAATGCCATAGCACTCTTTATGATATTAACAACTGGTTTTATTGTGATCTCATTTCATGTTCAAATTTTTCCAACTGTGTCAAACTTTTTTTTTTTTCGCAAGATGGTTTCTTGCAGTTAAGATCCAAAGAAACTCTACGTACTTCCTTCCTATTTACTCTTTGGTTATTGTTATGTTGGAACAACAAGTAACGCAGTTGCTCTGAATTCTAAAATTGCCTCCTTGTTACATGGTGTTATGCAACTCATACTTCTTTAACTTCTGTTTCCTGTACACTGGAAGTTAGTTCTTATGTTGGTGTTGTTTCAGTCACTAAGTTATGCCCAACTCTTTTGTGACCCCAAGGACTGAAGCCTGCCAGGCTCCTCTGTCCATGGGGTTCTCCAGGCAAGAATACTGGAGTGGGTTGCCATTTCCTTCTCCAAGGGATTTTCCTCACCCAGGGATCAAACCCACATCTGCATTGCAGGCAGATTCTTAACTGCTGAGCCACTGGGGAAGATACCTCGGTTTGATTTCTTTGATAAAGTATCTTACATGGGTGATTATAGGTACTTCATACTGCATCACTTTAGGAAGTAATGTCTAAGTGTTCCAGTCTTAGTCATGCTAAGAATGGTCATTCAGCTCAGCTCTCTAGGAGTTGTAAAATAATTATTGTTTCATAGTGTATATTAGGTTACCATGAAATTTAATTTCTTTAAGAAAGACAGGATGAAATGTGTGATTATATCTTTCACTGATAATTTTCAGATTAAGAAGTAGATGTCTACTTAACCTTTAATTGTGATCATTGAAGGCTATAAAAATTTTCCTGGTAGAAAAATAAACTTTTCTGAAAAATTTTCATTATAAATGCAAAGATTTTATATGCAATAGTTCAGACAGTTGAGTTGGTTACTATTCTTGTTCAATTTATTCCATTTTTTGTCAGAGACCTATTTAATGTTCCTGAAATTTTGTTATTGATGTATAATGTATACAGCATATACTCAATATACAGTATACTCAAATTATAGTATATTTATTTTATATTATATATATTTACCAATATGAAATATTCAGGTTGTAAGCATCTTAATCAATTTTGATAAATACATATGCTTATATACCTCATAATACTATCAAGACACTGAAAAAGTCTATCACTCAGTGATATTACAACTTTCAGTAAATCCCTTACCAGAAGCAACTGGATGTAATTTCTACTTAGGTTAGTTTGACTATTCTAGAATATCAATTAAATGGTATCATATAATAGGTACTATTTTTATTTGGCTAATTTCATTCATCATAATATTCTTTGAGATTAATCCATGTTGTTGGCATGAGGTTAAAGCCAGATATTTTCTCCTCATAAAGAAATTGTCTTAAGTCATGATTTGTTGGATTTTTTTCTGACAAGTTAAACATTATTGTATATATGTAGTGTACTACTGTCCTTCTGATATTGCTATATTGCTATATCTGTCTATCAAGATTTCCACAGAGCTGAAGAGAATGGAGTAGGAGTAATTAAAGGAAACATCATAGTTTGCTGGCTGTGTTCTAATTTGCAGTTTTCTGATAACATATGTTGCTTAATTCTGAATTTTTTGTATTTGAAATATTTGAATCTTTTCAAACATTTATTTGCCTTCCGTACGTCTTCCTTGGTTTGTTATCTGTCTATATTCTGTGCCCAATTTTTGATTAGGTTGCTTGTTTTTGAATTATTAAATTTTCATAGTTCTTCATATATTTTTGCTAATAGCCTTTTATGAGAGGTGTCTTTTGCAAATGTTTCTCTAAGCCTATTCCTTGTCTTTTCATTCTCTCAACAGTGTCTTTTACAGAGCAGTATTTTTAGTTTTAATGAAATGCACCTTTCCAATTTTTCTTTCAAAAATTGTTCATCTGGTATTTTTTCTAAAAAATTATTGCCAAATCCAATGTTACCTAGATTCTTCTATGTTATCTTCTAGGAGTTGTATAGTTTCACATTTTACATTTAGCCTTATGACCTGTTCTGTATTATTTTTGGTGTGACAGGTATAGATCATAGTTGCTTTTTTTAACAGGTATGCTTTAAAAATTGAAATGTCATCATCATTTCTCTGTTTTTACCTCTCCCAGACCCGCCCCCTGCCACAGGCAACACACTGTGGGATTACAAAATATCACATTTTAAGTTCCTCTAACAAATCTCTGTCTTTCCATGCCATTCACTTAAGTATTCACTTAGCTCTTGTAACATACCTCTCTTGTGTACTCTAGGTCCTTTTACTTATAATTTAAAATATTTTCTATACTTTAATCCTTGGGCCATTTAAACCTTCTTTTTTGAAGTAGGAGCATAATTATTTCTCATGGAAAACTTTTGTCAACTTTTTGTTTGTGCCTTCCCAATTCACTCATCCAATATATTCAATACTCAAGTACTTCTCATAAATAGAGTATATACACAAACACACACACACACACACACACACACACACACACACACACACACACACACGTGTGTGTTAGTCATTCAGTCTTGTCCATCTCAGACTGCAATGGATTGTAGCCCACCAGGCTCCTCTGTCCATGGAATTTTTCATGCTAGAATACTGGAGTGGGTAGCCAGGGTGTCTTCCTGACCCAGGAATGGAACCCAGGTCTCCCTCATTGCAGGCAGATTCTTTACCATTTGAGCCATCAGGGAAGCCCATATATATATATATACATGCTAAAGAACTACTATAAATTGTGAGACGAACATAGGGATAGGTTATCCACTTAAGTAAAAGTTTTGCACCCTATATTCCTCAAAATGAGTAATTAGGCTGTGATCATGACATAAAAACATCTCATACAGTTCCAGCTGTATAGTTATTAAATTTTCACACAAAGACACTCACACATATACACAACAGATATGTTTGTAGACCATGTGCTGTGCTATGTGGTGCTGTCTCTGCAGTCATGTCTGACTCTTCACAACTCTATGGACTCTAGCCAGCCATGCTATGTTCATGGGATTCTCCAAACAAGAATATTGGAGTGGGTTGCCATTGCCTCCTCTAGCAGATCTTCCTGATGGAGGGGTCAAACCTGCATCTCTTACATCTCCTGCATTGGCATATAGGTTCTTTACCACTAATACCACCTGGGAAGCCCTTTATAGACCACATAAAAGCTGAATTTTCAGTATGCAATAAAAATTGTATTTCACAAAAAGTGCAAGACTTCTGCATCTACCAGCATGGTTGCAGTGATGGCGTCACAAATTTCCTTTAGTTTTATACAATGGTCCATAACCTGAATTCATTTATCTTCAAGTGCTTGGCAACAACAACTGCAGACCTCAATCTATGGTATATATCAAGCAATTCAACTTTTTATAGCAATTTTATAACTTTTATCTGCTTTTTGGAGTACATCCAGCATTGCTTGTGGCACTGTATGGGTTACAATGCATTATTACATGTTTAGGGTACTACATTATATATGATGAAAAATACATGAGAACCATGAGAGATCATTTTTTCCATGATATTCAATTTACTGGAGAGATGAACTACTCACATAGAGATGACGAGAATCATATGTCCATTTTAAGCTGATACTAGGATTCCCTGTTGGCTCCAATGATGAAGAGCCCTCCTGCAACAGGGGGAGACCAGGGTTCATTTCCCCGGTAGGAAAGATTCCCTGGAGAAGGAAATAGCAGCCCACTCCAGTATTATCTCCTGGATAATCCCATGGACAGAGAAGCCTGGCAGACTATAGTCCGTGGGGTTGCAAAGAGTCGGACACAACTAAAGTGACTTAGTATGCACATATGGCAACATAGTTACAGTAAGTAACTATGAAATTATTACAAGAATAGAGTATATAATAGGATTAATTTAATGAAGCTATGATGATTAGTGTTTACATTTCTCTTAGCTGCAAATAGTGCCATGGCACAGTCTCTGTGAGCATAAGTTCTGATAAATGTCAACCTTTTATAATAGATTTGTGTATATTTTAATGTAGTGAATGATAAAATAGATTAGTATCTACATGTATTTTATTCTTTCATAACATAAAATTTTATTCAGTATTTCTAGCTTATACAGCCTATAAGATTTTTCAAATTGTCAAGTTTCCAACATTTTCTCTAATCTTTTTGGGAAAAAATCAATGTATAAGTGAACCTACACAATTCAAACCCATACTGTCCTAGAATCAACTATATATTATTCTATCCATTTAAACACAACTTTGAAAAATATTTTAGTAATAATGAAAAAAATATTTAATAATTATGTTTTTCATCTAGCTATAAAAATATGAGTGAAGAGATATTGAAAAGCAATGTTTTTGCAAAGCCTTACATCTATACCTTGAAAGAATAAACAATGGAAAATTTCTGGGAGCAAAACAGAAATAATTAAGAGACCAGAGGTATATTAAGCACAATGAATGTTAAAATACCAGTCTTGGAGGAGAAACTAAGATGGAGGAGGAATAGGACGGGGAGAACACTCTCTCCCCAACAAATATACCAAAAGAACTTTTAAAGGCCGAGCAAACTCCAAAAAACAGGAACTGAATGCTGGCAGAGGACATTGGGCATCTGGAGAGGCGACCCATTGCCGACGTGAGGAGTAACAGTGAGGAAACCTAGACTCATCCACCAGAAAACCACACAAGCCTTTCCATCCAGGAAACTTCGACAAACCACGCATCCAACCCCTCCCATAGAGAGGAATCCCCACAATAAAGGGACAACACAGCAAGATAAACAAGATGAAAAGGCAGAGAAATACCCAGCAAGTAAAGGAACAGGATAAATACCCCCTAGACCAAACAAAAGACGAAGAGATAGGAAGTCTACCTGAAAAAGAATTCCGAATAATGATAGTGAAAATGATCCAAAACCTGGAAAATAAGTTGGAGTT
>ML664163.1:5695519-5770295 GCA_007570785.1 Antilocapra americana | reverse complement strand
GCATCTATGGACACCTTATCTTTGACAAAGGAGGCAAGAATATACAATGGAGAAAAGACAACCTCTTTAACAAGTGGTGCTGGGAAAACTGGACAGCCACTTGTAAAAGAATGAAACTAGATCACTTTCTAACACCATACACAAAGAAAAACTCAAAATGGATCAAAGATCTAAGCATAAGACCAGAAACTATAAAGCTCCTAGAGGATAACATAGGCAAAACACTCTCTGCCATAACCCAAAGCTGGATACTCCATGACCCACCTCCCAGAATACTGGAAATAAAAACACGAATAAACAAATGGGACCTAATTAAAATTAAAAGCTTTTGCACAACAAAGGAAACTATAAGCAAGGTGAAAAGACAGCCTTCAGAATGGGAGAAAATAATAGCCAATGAAACAACAGACAAACAATTAATCTCAAAAATATACAAACAACTCCTGCAGCTCCATTCTAGAAAAATAAACAACCCAATTAAAAAGTGGGCCAAAGAACTTAACAGACATTTCTCCAAAGAAGATATAAAAATGGCTAACAAACACATGAAAAGATGTTCAACATCACTCATTATCAGAGAAATGCAAATCAAAACCACAATGAGGTACCACTTTACACCAGTCAGAATGGCTGCCATCCAAAAGTCTACAAGCAATAAATGCTGGAGAGGATGTGGAGAAAAGGGAACCCTCTTACACTGTTGGTGGGAATGCAAACTAGTACAACCACTATGGAAAACAGTGTGGAGGTTCCTTCAAAAGCTGCAAATAGACCTGCCATATGACCCAGCAATCCCACTGCTGGGCATATACACCGAGGAAACCAGAATTGAAAGAGCCACGTGTACCCCAATGTTCATCGCTGCATTGTTCACAATAGCTAAGACATGGCAACAACCTAGATGCCCATCAACTGATGAATGGATAAGAAAGCTGTGGTACATATACACAATGGAATATTACTCAGCATTAAAAAAAAATTCATTTGAAGCAATTCTACTCAGATGGACGGAACTGGAGCCCATTATCCAGAGTGAAGTAAGCCAGAAGGAAAAACAACAATACAGTATACTAATGCATATATATGGAATTTAGAAAGACAGTAATGAGAACCCAACATGGGAGACAACAAAAGGAACGCAGATGTATAGAATAGACTCGTGGACTTTGTGGATGAGGGTAAGGGTGGGATGTTATGGGAGAAGGGCATTGAAGCATGTTAATTGTCATGTGTCTAATCAATCGCCAGCCCAGGATTGATGCTCGGGACTGGTGCAGCGAGATTTCCCGGGGGGGGAGGGAGGAGGGAGGGGGGTTCCGGAGGGGAAGCATATGTAAACCCATGGTGATATCATGACATTGTATGGCAAAAACAAGTAAAATAAATAAATAAATAAATAAATAAATAAATAAAATAAAATAAAATACCAGTCTCTTCTTTACTTTTAACAGAAATTTAAATTTAGGAATTAAACCTAAATTGTAAGAAGTTAAATTTTATTTATTCTGTCAAATATATTTCACTTAATTTAAAGTACTACTAGGAGATTCCATAAAGATCCCTTTAGAGTGTTAATCACCAACACAATGTCACTTCTTCAGTACACAAATATAAATATTTAAGTAAAAAGAAGAGCATTAAGCATTTTCTAAAATATGTAGTGAAGGATCAGTTCAGTTCATTTCATTCACTCCAGTCGTGTCTGACTCTTTGAGACCCCATGGACTGCAGTGTGCCAGGCTTCCCTGTCTACCACCAAACCTTTCTTGCTCAAACTCATGTCCATCAAGCCAGTGATGTTATCCAGTCACCTCATCTGCCATCCCCTTCTCCTCCTGCCTTCAGTCTTTCCCAGCATCAAGGACTTTTCCAATGAGTCAGTTCTTCACATCAGGTGGCCAAAGTATTGTAGTTTCAGCTTCAGCAGGAGTCCTTCCAGTGAATATTCAGGACTGATCTACTTTAGGATGGACTAGTTGGATCTCCTTGCAGTCCAAGGGAATTTCAAGAGTCTTCTTCAGCAACACAGTTCAAAAGCATCAATTCTTTGGTGCTCAGCTTTCTTTATGGTCCAACTCTCACATCCATACCTGACTACTGGAAAAACCATATCTTTGACTAGAGAAATCACACAAGGTTTAAGAAACTGGTAAGTTATTTTTCAGAATTCAAGTGTATTGAAAACAGTGAAAGAATCACAGATGAATTCACTATAGGGATCTAGTTAATATATAAAATGTTGGACAAGGATGCCACTTGATCTGCACTAGAGAAGAACAATGCTAAAGATTGAATTTCTTACTGTCCATTGTAGACTGAAGATTGAATAAATGGTATTAGATCAGTTTGTGCAATGTGTTTCTGTTCAGAGAAGAAAATGGAACAAGTGTCATCTTTTCTCATGAGACATAATGTATAATTTCCAAGAGAAATCATGGTGAACACTCTGCAAGGAATCAATTGAAATTTCTAAAACAGAAATGCATTGAAAACAGACAAAATCCAATAAATAAATAATGCACCATTATAACATTATTTATTTATTGGTCTTTACAGTTACTATACATTTACTAAGGTACAATTAGGGTAAAATGAGCAAAAAATTAACAAACATGAACATGATAACAATAACAATTAAATATAATTGTATAATTGTTATGTGCTGAGGTAAGTTATCTTATGCTGTATTATACTTTGATGTGTACGGTTTCATTATCACAATTTTTCCTATGAGGAATCTATGACTTAGAAAATTTGAATAAATTATCAATGTCCACAGATTTGAATCTAGATTTTCTGACTCCAGAAGCATTTCATATCTGCTTATTAATATTTTAAATAGCAAATATTATTTACATAAAATAACAAAGAGTACAGGAATGTTTGAGGATTTTCTATCTTCAAATTTTGCTTTTCAGAAATATTATTAATTGAACTTAACAGTTATTTTTTAACTCACAGTAAGTTAACCCATCTATCTATCTATATCCTCACCAAATCAGCATCCTGTTTTCTATATCAGTGCACCAGAATTTTCCATTCTATGCTATTATAATTGCATAATTGTTTTATAGAATATAAATTGTTAAGGTTAAAAAACCCATATTTCAAAATATAAAGCCCCAGAGCTATACTAAAACTTATTTATTTTTTTTTAAATTCAATCTGTTGTTCTTCATCAGTTCTTTACTTACTTAGCTTCAAATTTTTATTTATAATTATATTTAATAGTGATTTTGTTTTTACTTAGTTGAATTTTGTCATTTGGTAATTTTTTACCTACTTATTTCTCAGAGAAGAGGCTCTTGTGTAATTGAAAATGTCTTTCTTCTACCAATACTTAAAAAATTAAAATAAAATTCAAATCATATTCCAGTTCCTCTCCATCCAAACCTATACTTCTCTGTTCCTTGAAAATGGATATTAGTATGGAAAAGGCTAACTTCAGAATGTTATTATACCTGTCTAGCGTCTTTCATTTTTTGTTTGCTTATAATTAGTCAGTTTCATTTCAATTGAAGTTCAGAACTTTAAAAGATATATCTCAGCATAAATCCCTTTATGTGAATTCTTTCTGGTGTTTAACATATCTATTCAATAAGTATTTAATTTGATAATTTTATTCAGTGTAGTTTCAGTGATTCTTCTCTTTATTTTATATCTTAGGATCAGCTACTCTACGCATGTGAACTTCTTTGGTATTTCTATGTTGCTTTATGAAATGTAGTGTAGCATACGGGTTAATCATCTCCACTCTGATAAAGGTCTGAATAGGTTTCAATGGCAGTTCCATAATTTAGTTGCTGTGAAACCACAGGATAATTTACTTAATATTTTAGCCTCAGTTAATCCACTGATTTTATCATCTGGAATGTGGGAATACCAAGGTAATTTTCCTCTGAAGATTTTCGTGATAATTAAATAAGGTGATATGTGTAAGGTTCATATAGCAGAGCCAAGAAATGGTCGTACTACATAGGAGTTAGTCATTAATATTTCTGCTCTTTGCTTCATCATTAATTTTTTCTTTCTGTATTGACTTTTATTCCCTTATCTTCTTCCCTGTATTCTACTTATTCCTTCAAATATTCTCATACAAATCATTGCTTTTAGTAACCTGTAACCTAATATCAATATTTTATAACTTATATAGTGTTTTATTATAATTTTTAATTTGCTGAAGTCTGACAGGAAAAAAGATTTTTTCTATCTATAAAAATCTATAGGAGACTCTTTAATTTCTTGTTGCTTCTATATTTGCAAAAACAGTTCTTTTTTAACTAATTTGTTTTAGACTGTTGGAGAAGCATCTGTGTAAATGTATATGTACAATATTCTTATGTTTCTAAGGCTGAAATTTACAAATCCTCCATACTTTTAATCCACAGCAAATATATATATATATATTTTTTCCAATTTAGGGGAAATTGAAAGCATTTCCCTTAAAGTCGGGAACAAGTCAAGGGTGCCCACTCTCACCACTATTCAACATAGTTTTGGAGGTTTTGGCCACAGCAATCAGAGCAGAAAAAGAAATAAAAGGAATCCAGTTTGGAAAAGAAGAAGTAAAATTCTCACTGTTTGCAGATGACATGATCATATACACAGAAAACCCTAAAGCCTAAACCTCTACACAGAAAACTCCACCAGAAAATTACTAGAGCTGATCAATGAATAGAGTAAAGTGAAGTTGCTCAGTCATGTCCAACTCTTTGTGACCCTGTGGGCTGTAGCCCACGAGGCTCCTCCATCCATGGGGTTCTCCAGCCAAGAATACTGGAGTGGTTCCTTCTCCAAGGGATATTCCTGAACCAGGATTGAACCCAGGTCTCCTGCATTGCAGGCAGATGCTTTAACCTCTGAGCCACCAGGGAAGCCCCAAAGTTTCAGGATATAAAATTAACACACAGAAATCCCTTGCATTCCTATACACTAACAATGAGAAAACAGAAAGAGACATTAAGGAAACAATTCAATTCACCATTGAAACAAAAAGAATAAAAAACTTAGGAGTATATCTACCTAAAGAAACAAAAGACCTATATATATAAAACTAAAACACTGGTGAAAGAAATTAAAGAGGACACAAATAGATGGAGAAATATACCATGTTCATGGATTGGAAGAATCAACATAGTGAAAATGATTATACTACCCAAGCAATCTATAGATTCAATGCAATCCCTATCAAGCTACCAATGGTATTTTTCACAGAACTAGAACAAATAATTTCACAATTTGTATGGAAATACAAAAAACCTTGAAGAACCAAAGCAATCTTGAGAACTGGAGGAATCAACCTGCCTGACTTCAGGCTATATTACAAAGCTACAGTCATCAAGACAGTATGGTACTGGCACAAAGACAGAACTATAGATTAATGGAACAAAATAGAAAGCCCAGTGATAAATGCACACACGTATGGACACTTTATATTTGACAAAGGAGGCAAGAATATACAGTGGAAAAAAGACATAAAGTGGTGCTGGGAAAACTGGTCAACCACTTGTAAAGAATGAAACTATAACACTTTCTAACACCATACACAAACACAAACTCAAAATGGATTAAAGATCTAAATGTAAGACCAGAAACTATAAAACTCCTAGAGGAAAACATAGGCAGAACACTCTCTGACATAAATCACAGTAGGATCCTCTATGACCCACCTCCCAGAATATTGGAAATAGAAGCACAAATAAACAAATGGGACCTAATTAAACTTAAGAACTTCTGCACAATGATGGAAACTATAAGCAAAGTGAAAAGACAGCCTTCAGACTGGGAGAAAATAATAACAAATGAAGCAACCAAAAAATAATTAATCTCAAAAATATACAAGAAACTCATGCAGCTCAATTCCAGAAAAATAAACTACCCAATCAAAAAAAATGGGCCAAAGAACTAAACAGACATTTCTCCAAAGAAGACATACAGATGGCTAACAAACACATGAAAAGATGCTTACCGTCACTCATTATCAGAGAAATGCAAATCAAAACCACAATGAGGTACCATCTCACTCTGGTCAGAATAGCTGCTATCCAAAAGTCTACAAGCAATAAATGCTGGAAAGGTATGGAGAAAAGGGAACCCTCTTACACTGTTTGTGGGAATGCAAACTAGTACAGTCACTATGGAGAATAGTGTGGAGATTCCTTAAAAAACTGGAAATAGAACTGCCATATGATCCAGCAATCCCAATGCTGGGCATATACACTGAGGAAACCAGAATTGAAAGAGACACATTTACCCCAATGTTCATCGCCGCACTGTTTACAATAGCCAGGACATAAAAGCAATCTAGATGTCCATTGGCAGACAAATGGATAAGAAAGCTTGGTATATATACACAATAAAATATTACTCAGTCATTAAAAAGAACACATTTGAATCAGTTTTAATGAGGTGGATGGAACTGGAGCCTATTATACAGATTGAAGTAAGCCAAAAAGGAAAATGCCAATACAGTATACTAGCACTATATATGGAATTTAGAAAGATGATAATGATAACCCTGTATGTGAGACAGCAAAAGAGACACAGATGTATAGAACAGTCTTTTGGACTCTGTGGGAGAGGGTGAGGGTGGGATAATTTGGGAGAGTGGCAATGAAACCTGTATATTGTCATATGTGAAATGGATCTCTGGTCCAGTTTTGATGCATGAGACAGTGTGCTTGGGGCTGGTACACTGGGATGACCCAGAGGGATGAGATAGGGAGGGCAGTGGGACGGGGGTTCAGGATGGGGAACATATGTACACCCGTGGCAGATTCATGTCAATGTATGGCAAAACCACTACAATATTGTAAAGTAATTAGCCTTCAATTAAAATAAATAATTTTATATTTAAAAAAATTGTTCTTTCCTTTAATATCTCTTTAATATGTGACATTAGCAACTGTGGTGAGGAACAAGGACACTACAGAAAAACTAAGCCACAGCTCCACAACCCTCATCATCCTATTTTTATAAAGAATTCTCTGAAATTATTTACTATAAGAAAAAACAACTTTACTCAGGAAACTATCTCTATTCTATAAATACAAATGGAACATTTTCTTTTGTTTCTTCTTTTTGATCATTTTGAAAGATTTCAAGTGTAGGAGTTGAAAAAGCCTTAGGTCCATCATATTTTATTTAGTTGTTTAAAACGCTTTGCCTTTTCACAAAACAATACTGAAGAGCAACGTTTTCAAATTTTTGAAAAGTACAAGTAATAAAAAGGCCTTGATCATTATTTTGGATGTAGTATCATAAGGATCTGTCATTTTTTCAGATAGAAATAAACGGTTTAATCCAGTGCTATGTTTCAATCTGCAACAAGATAAAAACATATGTATTTACAGAGCAATTAGTTTGGAGATTGTCCTATGATGAATCAGGGTAAATAAATGTGTGTGTGTGTGTGTGTGTGTGTGTGTGTGTGTGTGTGTATGTATATATATATATATATATATATATATATAAACAGACACACACATGTATGCATACAGACACACACATATGTGTTAATGTAAATGTCATTATACTTGTTTTTCTCTATTCCTGGTCTCAGGGACCAGCACATGTGAAATATTTATTGGTCTCAGAGAAATAGTCTTGAGTATTTGTAATTCTTTTTTTTTTTAATACATAGCAATATATAGCCAGGATTCTCCATATAAATAGAAAGAAAATAATGGTACATATCTATGCCTGTATCCATATCTCTACGTATAAATATTTATTGTTAAAAAGAAATTGACTCAGGATTATGGAGGGTGTCAAGTACAGAATTTGTGAGGTGGATACTAGGTAGAACTATTACTGTAGTTTTAGTCCAAAGTTTGGTAGACTAGAGACCCTATAAAGCCAATGTTCCAGGTCAAATCTGAAGGTCATGCTGTTAAGCCAGGAGTAACCAATCTTGCAGATGCAGTCCAAAGTCAGTCTACTAAAGAAATTCTTTCTTGCTTGAGGGAACTTAGGCACTCAACTGATTGGAATGAGGCCTATCCACATTATGGAGAGCAATCCATACTTTTGAGTGCTTTGCTCAAAAGCTACAGAGAAATACCCAAAATAATGCTTGATAAAATATCTGGGCACCCATGACCCAGACATGGACACACAAAATTAACCATTACAATCTCAGGGGTTGAAATGGATTCTCAGTTAGTGAGAGCCCTAATAATTAATATTTGCTGATTTTGATCAATCATAAGTCAATAAAAGAATGTAAGAAAAAATAAAATCCCTTTCTTTCTAAAACATGAGCATACATTTTGATGTTTTTTAAAAAATGAATAAGTAAAAATATAAAGTCTGTGTATAGACATCAGAACATTTACAAATAGTCCTCCTGAAAACTGGCATTTGCATTCTGCCTATGTGGGAGTAAAATCCATTCCATAAAGAGATAACAGCTTATACATAAACAGCTTCAAAAAGCATTCCCTTCAATTCCTTAAAAAAATTAAGCAATTGAATTATTTAATTCAAAATCAACATGTTCTTTATTAAATTTGTTGTGTTTGATTCACTATTTTCCAAATTCAGAACTTGATTAAAAGTAAAATTATCATATCTGAAGCCCTGGAGGAAGGCTTTCTTTTATTTTTAAATCCCATCTGTTAATTTTCAGAAAATTTAGTCAATTTACAAATTAACTAGTTTTGAGACATTTTTTTAACATTATGAAATAAACACACTGCTGACTGTCATTTCTTTCTATCATATCTATGATCTATTACTATTCAATCAATTGTATCAATTGAACTGATGTCGAGTTGGCAGCTAAAACATGGCATTCTATTTCTAGACTTTGGTACCAGCAATATTTGGATAAAGTCACTTGAGACGTCTTTCATTCAGCTCTTTTGAGGTACATGTTTCAAACATTCCATTGAGATTTTCAAGGAATGAGATGTTAATAAAACACTGTGCTCTTTGTAAATTCTTGCATAGTACTGAACACTTGTCTGAGTACTTATTATTTGAATTATATACCAATATATAGTAACACTTAATTCTCACAGTAAATCTCTGAACTACGTATGGTCTCATGCCCATTTTAAAGACTGAGTAAATGAGATACAGAAGGTTAATTACCATTCGTAAGTTCACTGTGGTAGTAAGAGATGGAAGCATGATTCATATACCTGTAGTCCAACTGCTCAGTCTATGGTCTTCATTACTTCAGTCTACTACTTCTACACCAAAGGCACTCATGTAACATTGCTATCAGCTCATATTTGATATTAATAAAGAGCTTGCTTAGTATGGCTTTTTTAGTAGGGCTTCCTAGGTAGCTCAAAGGGTAAAGAGTCTTCCCGCAATGCAGAAGACTTGGGTTCAGTTTCTGGGTTGGGAAGATCACCTAGAGAAGAGAACGGCTATCATGCCAGTATTCTTGCCTGGGGAATTCCATGGATAGAGGGGCCTGGCAGACTACAGTCCATGGGGCTGTATGATAGAGTCAGACATGACTGAGCTACTAACACTTTCATTTTCACTTAGCATGGCAAAGATAAAGATACACAAAAATAAAGATGCGTATATGGCAAAAATATAAATGTATATCCATACATAGAAGGGGAATGCAAAATAGAACCTGACAGAAATTACGTGATAGGCACCATGAGAATGGAAGTGTAATATCATCAAGGGATAGCAAGGAAATGGTAAAATCAGAACATTTATACACTTTTGAGAGAGCTGTAAAATAGTGTGACTATTGTTAAAAAAACAAAATAAAAAAAACCTGAACAATTTGACCTGCCTATTAAAATTAGATATGCAAATACCTTCTGTGTCTACCTTTGACATATGACCAGCAATCCCACCCCTGGCTGTATGGCCTAGAGAAATTTGCATTTGCTGGAATTATTTTCCAATTTTCTCCATCAAATTCCAGTTTAACAAAATTCAGGAGGAATTTCTTTTGGTAGAGGGTGCCAGAAACAGTCACTTCAGAAAAGTTTCCAGGTGGTATTTTCTGGAATACAGATTGTGGTTCATTTCCCTAGTATATACAAAAGACTGCTAACAGCTTTGTTATATCCTAATGTGTTTGGACATTTGACTTAGTCTGGATCCTTGTATCAGGGGCTTTTTCTCTAACTCTAGCCTTCTAGTTAACACTGACACAAATGCTGCCTTTCTAACTCCACTTAATGTTCTTTTGAAAATGTCATCTCTTGACTTTACACCTAAGACAGCCTGCCTACAGGATCAAAAAGCAGTGTGTTCTGTGGGAAAAGAATGATTTTTAAAAATGTTAGTTAGATAATACTTAGTAATTCCAAGCCATGTGCTCATTAATGAAATCACTTAATGAAATGTTTTAAAAGTAACTATTGCATGGAAAATTTAAGCATTTTCCAGTAACCTCATGCATTTTTATAGTATTAGTATGAACTAAGTGACAAAATTAAAATAAAGAATGAAAGAAATGAAGTATTACAGATAACAAAGTGGGAAATAAACATCACACTTACTGGACTGTAAATATAAGTATGTGCATGTATGTGTGTGTGTGTGTGTGTGTGTGTATGGCTTCCCAATGGCACAGCAGAGAGGAATCTGCCTACAATGGAAGAGATGAGGAAACGATCCTTGGGTTGAGAAGATGCCCTGGAGAAGGAAATGGAAACCCGCTCCATTATTCTTGTCTGAGAAATCATATAGTCAGTGGAGCCTGGTGAGCTACAGTCCAGTGTTGCAGAGTTGGGCACATCTTAGTTACTAAATACAAACAAAGAATATGTGTGTATGTGTATGAGTGTGTGTGTGTGTGTGTATACACATAAAATGAAATTATTATTCAGCCATTACAAAGAATAAAATAATGC
The DNA here is from genome assembly GCA_007570785.1 of Antilocapra americana. Taxonomy (NCBI): domain Eukaryota; kingdom Metazoa; phylum Chordata; class Mammalia; order Artiodactyla; family Antilocapridae; genus Antilocapra; species Antilocapra americana. Next base: position 5,759,457 of record ML664163.1, on the reverse strand, counting down.
CATTTGCAGCAACATAGGTGGAACTAGAGACAATCATACTAAGATAAATAAGATAGAAAGGCAAATACCATAGGATATTATTTATATGTGGAATGTAAAATATAACACAAACATAACTACAAGACAAAAATAGACTTACAGACACAGAGAACAGACTTGCGGTTGCCAAACAGGGAACTATGAGGAAGGGAAACATTGGCAGTTTGGGATTAGCAGATGAAAACTATTATGTATAATATGGATAAACAAGATCCTACTGTATAGCACAGGAACTATTTTCAATATCCCGTGATAACCATAATGAAAAGTAATATGAAAAATAATCCATATATGTGTATAATTCCAGAAGAATATCCACTTCTGCTTTATTGACTATGCTGAAGCCTTTGACTGTGTGGATCACAAAAAACTGTGGGAAATATTTAAAGAGACAAGAATACCAGATCACCTTAACTGCCTCCTGAGAAACCTATATGCAGGTCAAAAAACAACAGTTAGAACTGGACATGGAACAATGGACTGGTTCAAAATTTGGAGAGGAATACATCAAAGCTATATATGAACACCCTGCTTACTTAATGTCTATTCAGAGAACATCATGCGAAATGCCAGGCTGGATGAAGCCCAAGCTGGAATCAAGATTGCTGGAAGAAATATCAATAACCTCAGATATGCAAATGACACTACCTTTATGGCAGAAAGTGAAGAGATACTAAACAGACACTTGATGAAGGTAAAAGAGGAGAGTGAAGAAGCTGGCTTAAAACTCAACATTCAAAAAGTGAAGATCATGGTATCCGGTCCCAACACTTCATGGCAAATAGATGGGAAAACAATGGAAACAGTGACAGACTTTATTTTCTTGGGCTCCAAAATCACTGCAGATGGTGACTGCAGCCATAAAATTAAAATACACGTGCTCCTTGGAAGCAAAGCTATGACAAACATAGACAGCATATTAAAAAGCAGAGACATTACTTTACCAACAAAGGTCCATATGGTCAAAGCTATGGTTTTACTAGTAGGAATGTGTGGATGTGACAGTTGGACCAATAAGAAGGCTGAGCACCAAAGGATTGATGCTTTTAAACTGTGGTGTTGGAGAAGACTCTTGAGAGTCCCTTGGACTGGAAGATCAAAGCAATCCATCCTAAACGAAATCAGTCCAGAATATATATTGGAAGGACTGATGCTGAAGCTAAAGCTCCAATACTTCAGCCACCCAATGTAAAGAGTTGACTCATTAGAAAAGACCCTGATAATGGTAAAGACTGCATGCTGGGGAGTAGAAGGAGATGACAGAGGACAAGATGGTTGGATGGCATCACCGACTTAATAGACATGAGTTTGAGCAAGTTCTGGGAGGTGGTGAAGGACAGGGAAGCCTGGTGTGCTGCAGTCCATGGGTTCTCAAAGAGTCAGACGTGTCGGAGGGACTGAACAACATCAACAATATGTATAACTGAATCACTTTGCTGTACATCAGAAATTAACACAACACTGTAAATCAACTATACTTCAACAAAATTTAAAAAAAGAAAAAATATGTATTGGCTAAATGAGAACATTTTTTTATTATTAGGAAGTGTTTGTTTTGTATTCAACACATCTTACGTTTTATTTTCCAGGATATAGACTAGTAGATCAGAGCTTTATTATGTGTCTTCTAGAACTCATGAAAACTTTAAAGTTTCAGTAAGTGGTCATAACATACAAGTGACTTAATCATGCCATGTGGTATACATAATTCAGACGTTCAATCTTTCATTAACTTAGTTTGAAACAAAAGCCATACATGAGAGAATAATTAATGGTAAATGGAAAGACACACATGTGATAAAGTAAGCATGCTAATAGCTAGGTAGTGGATGTATGGGTTATCATTATACAATTGTTTTAACTTTTCTGGATGTTTGAAATTTTTGTAACAAAATGTGGCAGCAAAAGGGAACACACAGCATTTACAATGGTTGAAATTGCCTTTGTTTTAACTGACATCCTGAAAGATAGCATACCTTCAGCGAAGGTCTGAAAGAGCAGGCTGCTGACATGAGATGACCTCCTTTCAGGGAGTATGAGAAAAAACAATAAAAATTAATTTATGTCTCTTATATTCATGATTGTCTCTAAAGATCACAGATATTATAAGCCATCCTTGGGTATGTACTGGGGTAAAGAAAGTTCAAGCAGTGTAAGTTAATAAGCAGACTTTACAAACATAAATGAATGTGGATGAATTCTTTGGCCAAAATTTTTACTGAATTTAAGGCTTTGCAGTCATCAGTTAATGCATATTCCATCTATTTTAAAGATTCTTTGCCTGTTTAAAAGATACTTACATTTTATGCTGTCATTTATTGCCCTCTAAATAGTTCTTGCAAATCACAACAGGGCATTTTTGCCTACAGTATATAATTATATTAGGAGGTTCAACTTTTATTTTTCCTAAAATCATAAATACAGTTATTTATCCTAGAAGTGAAAAAAAATGGAAAAGGAAAGTAATCTACCTAAATAAAGAGAAAAGCACAAGAGTGAGGAAGGGAGGAAAGATGAAAGGAAGAGGGTAAAATAAATATTAAGATTCTCCCTAGAATGAATGGAAATAGAAAATTTCAGTAATGTTTAGCTGGACTTAATGATTTCATTTGGGGTACATATTCAATTTGAGACTCAAACTCTGGGCTGAGTATGTTTATACTTCCTTATCTTTCTTCTCCCACATTTTCCATTAAAATATTTTTTAAAAGTTGATTTTTGAATATCAGAAAAATGTAGTATTCTACAGTGACAGGTTAAGTTTGGGGCGCCCAGATAATTCTCTATGTCAGGCTGTTCTTGAACATTGTCTCATAACACTTGATCTCTCTCTTTTTGTTACTTTATAAGCTATCAGCTGAATTAACTGGGACTGTTGCGACTGTTCCCTTAGCACATTCAGGACTTTCTCTCCTTGCCTTTTCAATCTCTACTTTAACAATTACTAGGCACACCTTCATCTTAATAGTGCAGATTCACTAAAATCTATGAGCCTTATACCATCTCTGACTTCAGCAGTGACCATGTAACTAGTTATGCGATGACCTCACTAGTACCATGGAGAAGGAAATGGCAACCCACAACGTATTCTTGCCTGGAGAATCCCAGGGATGGGGGAGCCTGGTGGGCTGCAGTCTATGGGGTTTCACAGAGTCAGACACGACTGATGTGACTTAGAAGCAGCAGCAGCACTATCACCAAATCTACACTATAGCAGGTACATAGATATTCAGTTATCAGTTACTTTTACATGGAAGTATGATGCCATTCTCGCACCACACAGATTCCTAAGTGCCTGAAACACATGCTTCATTCTGCATGAAATACTCTGGTGCTGTTTCTTCCAGGATCTTATATAAGATCACATGCTCATCTGCTTTATTCTTTCCTCTTAATGTAAGGTTCTTCTCGATGATTTCCACTTTTCCTTTCTGGATCAAAGCTTAGAAGTGAAAAGTTATGAAAGTCTGGTTTTCTGATAGATATAAATAGTTGTTTTTGTTTAACCTGCCAAAGCTCTCTCTACTTACCTTTCTGGCAAGGGTCCTTTACTCTGTTTCTAAGCAGAATCCACCCATCTACTCTATTCAGTGACAGTGTATCAAGGTCTTATTTTAAGTGTAGGAAGATGGTAAAGGAGGAAAAACTTCTGAAGGAAATATATCCAGGGATTTCACGTAAGTATTAATGCTACCATTAAATTACTTACATTATGCTATATGACATTATTTATAAAAATAAAGGCAAACGATTTATAAATGTCCTTTAACAAAACTATTATGTGTCAATCTTATTTATTTTCTACATCTTCACATCAAAAGAGTATAGAATGCAGAACATATCAACTTAAATTATCAATAAAAACATATACTAATTCAAAAGTAACATAATATTATCTTCCTACATTGCTGACAAAATCCAAAGTCAAATCTATGAATTTAAGTATATGGTTGATCACTGCTTTCTTATCAACAAACATGGTATACTTTCCATTAAAATATAAACTTACTAAAATTACTTATGAGTTTGTTCTGTGATTCAGCAATTGTCTCAGGGATATATCCAAGGAAAATGCAGGCATGTGGTGACATGTACAAATTTGTCTTACCAGCTTTATTCCTGATGTTCAAATCTGGAAATAATCCAAATGTGGATGAGTGATAAAAATGGGGTATACACCGCAATCTGAGGGATGTCACAGGTATGTTCAGAGAAAGTAAAACACTTCATTGCTGTGAGAATCCATTTGTGTGAAGTTCAAAAACATATAAAGCTAATTTATGGTCATAAATAGAACATGTATTACTTCTAATATGCCAAGGAAAAATATCAACAAGTCTTTTTGTGATGCTAGGTATGTTCCATATCTTGACAAGTAATAGCTACATGAGTATCTATCTATATATATAAATTGATCAAAGAATATATCTATCAATTAATAAATTTTGCACACTTCACTATACTAATGTTTTATTCCTCCTCTCCAATATATACACACACACACACACATATATATATATACATTTATATATGTATGTATGTAGGTATGTATGTATTAAAGCAATAAGTTTTAAACTGATGTGTTTATGGGATAATGGTACATTAAAGATTTCATGACAAAACATTAACCTTGTTCTGGAAAGGGTTAACCAGCATTTAAAGCATAATCATATTAGTGTCTGAATTTATTGCTACTTTCCTGTTTCCCTTTAATAATTATTAATACCAAGAGGACTGATATGTAAGTCTAATTAACTCAGAATGTTTAGATAGATTCTTAACTTTACTGTACTTAGGAGCAGAGCACATGGACATTTCAGGGTCCTTAGAGTGGACCTATTTTCTAGAATGATGATCTTTTCATGTTCCAGCTGTGTTAAGCTTGAGCATATCCTTTAACCTCACTGACTATCCTTTAGTTTCCTTAGTTGCAAAATTAAATACTTAAATGGATACTTATAATATCTACTGCACAGGTTATTTTGAGTTGAAGGGAACAATAGATTAAATGGACTTGATGATAAAATGCATTACTTAATCTGTAGTCAGTTTTCTATTCTTTGTTAAATATCACCCCTGAATATTTTCAGACAGAAGTAAAGTGGTGAGGATAAAAGTGGAAGTGGGAGTGAGAGTGGATGGAATGATAAATAAGACTGAGCTTCTGCTCTTTGTCTATTAACAATCAGTTAGTCATAGTGAAACTAGGACATACATGTCTGTAATCAACAATATATTAAAATAATTTTGCAAGAAGTGATGCAAAGCGGAGGGCTACTAGCATGGAAGAGCATCTCTTCTTTGGGGAACAGGAAAGATCATCCAATGGACAAATACACTTGGGGTCATCTTTTAAATATAATAGATGTTTACACAGGTGCATTAAGAAGAGAATATATAATGCAGAAATGCACAACACCTCTAGGAAGCACAAAGTTTAAATTTATTACAAATATTTAACACATATAATGAATACCAGTATTCCCTGGTGGATCAGATGGTAAAGCGTCTACCTGCAATGAGAAAGACCTGGGTTCGATCCCTGGATTGGGAAGATCCCCTGGCGAAAGAAATGGCAACCCTCTCCAGTACTCTTGCCTAGAGCATTGCATGGATGGAGGAGCCTGGTGGGCTACAGTTCATGGGGTTGCAAAGTGTCAGACCCGACTGACTTCACTTTCTTTCTTTTCTTTTCTTTCTTTCTTATAATGAATACCAGAAAGTAAAGTGAAATGTAAGTAGGTCATATACATATTATAAAATAACAAGTTTCATGTTATATCATTGGGAAAAATATGTCCATACATATTTTGTAAATGAAGTAACACAAATATTGTTACAATTTTCGCTCCTTCACTACAGAATTTATAGTAAGGGTGTCTACTTACAAATACAGTAAAATATTAATAGCAGTAATGAGAATGAATGTAGGAAGATACAAAATAATCATTTTTTAAATTCATAAGAATGTAAGCAATTGATCTTTTCAGGATTGCAAGAAAATATCTATACCTTTTCTAAAATAGATTTCTTTATTTCTACATCCAGATCAAGAACAGTTTCTAGATAGGATCTGGTGAGAAGTACTGACTGCTGCTGTAGACAATGTTTATGTCCTGCCAGAGTTCTCATGTTTAAACCTAATCTCCAGGTGTGAGTTCTGCCAGCAATTGAGTTCGAGTGTCTGGTTACTACCGTACCGCCATACGTGCGCCGCGGTACTACAGAGTCGCTGGGTTGCCGGGCCGAGGAGCTGAGCGCGCGAGCGGCAGCAGGGAATGGAAGCGGAGAACGCGGGCAGCTATTCTCTTCAGCAAGCTCAAGCTTTTTATACATTTCCACTCCAACAAATGATGACTGAAGTTCCTAATATGGCAGTTATGAATGCACAAGAAATGCCAACCGAAGTTCAAGCCCCAGCACCCGCTCAGGAACCCACACAAGAGACTCCTCCAAAAGGAAGGAAAAGAAAACCCAGAACAACAGAACCAAAAATGCCGGTGGAGCCCAAAAACCCTGCTGAGGCCAAAAAAATCTGGCAAGTCCACAAAGTCAAAAGAAAAGCAAGAAAAGATTACAGACACATTTAAAGTGAAAAGAAAAGTGGACCATTTCAATGGTGTTTCAGAAGCTGAACTTCTGACCAAGACTCTACCAGACATTTTGACCTTCAATCTGGACATTGTAATTATTGGCATAAATCCAGGACTGATGGCTGCTTACAAAGGGCATCACTACCCTGGGCCTGGAAACCATTTTTGGAAGTGCCTATTTATGTCAGGGCTGAGTGAGGTCCAACTGAGTCACATGGACGATCACATTCTCCCAGGAAAGTATGGTATTGGATTTACCAATATGGTGGAAAGGACAACACCAGGCAGCAAGGATCTTTCCAGTAAAGAATTTCGTGAAGGAGGACGTATTCTAGTGCAGAAATTACAGAAATATCAGCCACGAATAGCAGTGTTTAATGGAAAATGTATTTACGAAATTTTTAGTAAGGAAGTTTTGGGAGTAAAGGTTAAGAACTTAGAGTTTGGACTTCAACCCCATAAGATCCCAGACACAGAAACTCTCTGCTATGTGATGCCATCATCCAGTGCAAGATGTGCTCAGTTCCCTCGCGCCCAGGATAAAGTGCATTACTACATTAAGCTGAAGGACTTAAGAGATCAGTTGAAAGGCATTGAACGAAACACAGATGTTCAAGAAGTGCAATATACATTTGACCTACAGCTCGCCCAAGAGGATGCAAAGAAGATGGCTATGAAGGAAGAAAAATACGACCCGGGTTATGAAGCAGGGTATGGCGGTGCTTACAATGAAAACCCCTGCCCTGGTGAACTTTGCGGATTCTCTTCAAATGGGCTGGCTGCTGAAAATGGAGAATCAACTTTCGGTGACATTCCAAATGGACAGTAGATGACCCAGTCGTTTACAGACCCGATCCCTTCATTTAGTAATCACTGTGGGACGCAAGAACAAGAAGAAGGAAACCATGTTTAAGGATGGTGTTTCTCAGGCTTGCTTAAATGCTGCAGTTTTAATGAGGTTGTCAAGTGGCCCTCCGTTTGCTAGCTGACGCATTTTATTCGTCTTTTATTCGGGTGTTGTGATCATGGTACAGTGGAGTCAACTGTGCAGACCCAAGTAGTTTGGAAGGAAAAAGGGGTTTTTTTGTATATGAGTCTTGTATTTGAATTAACCATCATTCCAGCTTTTCTTATAAAGCTGTATTTCATTTATAAAGAAATTAATTTTCTTTGGGGCGTCACTTTTAACCTGTAATTTAAAAATGCAAGAGTCTGCATCTTTACACTTGACTATGAACTGTGCATAAACTTAGATGCACCATTCTCCCTTTTCATGCCTAAGAAGGGCATGCTGCTAATAAGTTCCCCCCCACCCCACCCCGGTAAGGAGGCAAGTGTGCTGATTTTCTTCTATGAGGTTAACCCTTGGTGGAGTCTCATCTGGTAATGTTTTCGAAGTGTTTAATGGGCTTCCTGAGTTGTGTTCACACTTCGGCTCCTTGCTTTACCAGTCAGTGGTGAGCATTTGTGAGGTTGCTTGGCAGTAGAAATGTAGAGTATGGCCTTGCAGTAGCAAGGTTAACTCAGCCTTACCTGCCAGGGCGTGAGCCCTGCCTTTGGTCCTCTCACCCCTATCTGTTGGTCCTCTAGTAGGAAGAAACTATTCTGCTGAGATGGTAATTTACAGAGAGTGCAGTCAACTTCGCTACTGCATCTGTGTTTTACTTGAGAGACATAACATTTGATAGGAAGGGGACTGAACTTCTCTCTGAGTATCTGTCACCATTCTAATTTTATCCTCCTTGACTTTTAGCATGTAACATAGAAATGATGAGAAATGAACTTTCAGGTTGAGTAACAAGAGGCTGGAGGTTGTTTGATAATCTTATTTAAACTGGTGCTTTATGTACATGAGATGTACTAAAATAAATAATACAGAATTTTTCTTGCTAGATAAATCAAATAAGCCAGTAATTTTTAAAAAAAAACTATCTACATCATTGCTGTTTGTTACTGTGGACTAAGTGAACCTCATGTGAAGGTTAGTTTGAAGTAATGTACTTTTGTGATTTTCTAGTGCATTTTTGATGGTGCTACAAATAGTCCAGACTACTAAGCCTGGTGGATATCAAAGCTGGGTATTCAGAAATGCCACTTGCATTTACTCCTGATCACATCTGAATATTCTGATTTTATTCCTACCCAGGGAGCATGTTGTTTCTCAATATGAAAATATTTATGAAGTTTTTTTTCCTAAAAGATTATATTTCCTGTTCTTTTTATAATAAGAGATACAAATTCTTGTGAATTTTAACATGGTTTTTAGCTGTAGCCATGGTGGATTTTATTTTTCCTTTAGTCTAGGTCAAGCCGTGTAAAAGTCATTCATGTTATTTAAATCATGTACTGTATTGCTGTTTATACGGATGTTTTTTGCGGGCGCTTTTATGTGCCTTGCATCAGGGATTAGGAACAATTTAATTATTTTTTCATAGGATTATGTAATGCATGTAACTAGGTATTGCTTTGGTTTTTAATGATTGTAGTCTTTGCATAGGTTTTTTTTTTTTTTTTGAGTGGAGAAAATATCCTTTAAATTATGGTGGACACTCACTAGAGAATGGGTCTAAGGATTTTTCCAAGCATATAGTAATGGTGTTTTCCATTAAATATGACAGATGAATAGTACATGTTGATATACACTATACATGAGAATATGAGACTTTTTCATTAAATAATATTGAAAAAGTTGTAAAAAAATAATAAAAAAAAATAAACCTAATCTCCAGTGTGATGGTATTTGGAGCTGAGGCTATTGGGAGATGACTGGGTCATGACAGCAGAACCTTCATTCGGGATTAGTGAAAGAGAACATAGAGAGCTCCTTTGCTGTCTGCCAGGTGGCAGACACATGCCACGAGGACGCAGCAAAAGATGGTAATCTAAGAATCAGAAAATGGACCCTAGCCAAACATCAAATATGCTGAAGCATTGATCTTGGAGAATCATGAGAAATAAACATTTGTTGTTGAAATCACTCAGTTTAGGGTATTTTTGTTATAACAACCCAAACGAACTAACATGACTACTAAAACTAATAGAGACCTACTGCCTGGAGTTTTCTTTAGGCTGTTGAATATGATTCTCAAATTTCTAGGCAGATTCTATTCAGTAACAAGTTTGTGGGAACAAACACCTCAAAATGTTGAGCCAGATGGGACTTTGCTTTCCCTGGAGTTCCTACAATAATAACAGCATGTTAACTCAGCAGTTCAGAACTCCCATTTCTAGTCTGATCTGCCTTCTTCCCGTTTGCCTTAGTCTCTAACCTGTTATCATTATCTGTTATCCCCACCTCTCTCCCACCCTCTCCTCAGCACACCAACACATACACACATATTTCAGCAGTATAACTATCCTTTGATATTTGCTCAACGAATCTAAAAATACAGTTTAGTCTCAAAAGTTAAATTTTATTTCTTTCTTTAAAGTCAACATATTTATTGAAAAATTATCAGTGTTTTCCTTCGAGTTAGAAATAGTCTCTTAAAATAATGGCCTACTGAGAGAATTTAATAAATGATCAACACTAGAAGTATGAATGTTAGGTGTGAAAGTGTTAGTTGCTCAGTCGTGTTTAACTCTTTGTGACCCCATGGACTGTACCCTGCCTGGTTCCTCTGTCCATGGAACCCTCCAGGCAAGAATACTGGAGTGAATAGTCATTCCTTTTTCCAGGGGAATCTTTCTGACCTCAGGATTGAACCCTGGTTTCCTGCACTGCAGGCAGACTCTTTACTGTCTGAGCCACCGAAATATGAATAATACTGCTGCAATTCAGCTATTTGTGAACAGTTATTGATTAGCATTTCCCAGTCTGATCTAAGAGCAATAACAGCAACTCATTTTCTTTTTTAGAGTCTGAAAGGATATTGCAGGACATATTGAACATAGGTGATTTGAAATGCCTTATTAACATGGCCACAGGTTAATACTAGGGGGAAGAAAAGCAGGAATAATTGACATTGATGATGACAATATTTTTGTTATTTCTGTTTGCTACCTTAATTTGGACTATACTATCTTCCCAAGTGGATCTAAGTTTTTGAGCCTTGAAGTCTATAAAACTGTTGGACTATCTACAAGTATACAAAATTATACATACAAAAGTGGGTACATGCCTTGAAAGGGACAGTACTAGAGAGAGACCTTAAAGTTTAAATTTTGTTAGATTCAGGAAAAATTCATCCTAGTACTCTAATAAAAATCTGAACAACTCATTTCTGACTACACACAAAATTGTGCTAAGGCTTTCTTATATTTCTTCTGATGAAAAAAAATTTGAGAAAACCTGTAAACTAATAATATATTTCATTTTTTGACAGAAGTCTTCTGATCATTAAGAATTTGAGACTAATATTTTTTAAGATGAAATAATGTGTATTTAATTTTGTATCCTAGACTTATACATATCCATGTCCTTACCATTAATTTTGCTTTATTTTAAATAGTACCTTTTCTATATATTTCAATAGTCACAGAATATATTTCTTTTCAAATGACTTTTTATTTATTATTCTTAGTTTGCATATGACCTCTACTCATTATCATTTTTATTGAAAACTGCCTCATATTTTGCTTCTCCCTTTTAACGCATAGCACATTCTATTTATTTGTCCAATTTCTTGACACATGAACTCTTGACCTTATATAAAACGAGATTCCTAGAGTGATTATTTGGCTTCACTATGTGAGAGAGTCTGGGAGAAAAAAATAAAAAGACTTTCTCTTCCAGTTGATTCTGAAATTTTGTTTGCTCGCCTCTCTATCTTTTCTATCTATCTATTCAAAAAAATAGTTTTATTCTTTCCCTGAACATTACATCAAATCAACTTCAGGCAAAAGCTTTTTCCGAATTGAAGCTGAACTGGGTTCTTCTATTTGTCTGTATTTTAATATTTTATTCAAAATGGCTCTGAAGAGAGGATTTAGCTAGGTTTCTTTACCTTTTAGTTTATTATTGATGATACTTTTTCATTTTTCTTTGTTATCCCAACCATTATTCAAAAGATATGCAAGAAATTCTCACAGCTACAAACACAGATAGTCTCTCACTTACAAGCTACTAACTGCACTAATGTGCCCTTTATCATGAATAATATCAAATTCTCACTAAAAATCAATAATGATTGTAACAAAAATAAACCACAGAACCAGAAAATAGTTATCTTGAGACACACTGAAGGTTTCCAAATGACTTATTTTTTATTCAAATATATTTATAAATATATGAAAATGAAAACCTTAGCAAAAACTGAGATCTTAGTATATACTGTCAAATATCTTGGCAGTATAACAATTTTTTTCAATGTTTGATCTGTTTACTTTTAATAATGCAAAAGTGACATTTTAAATAAATTTTTAAGATGGATGTGGTATTTTGTACTAAAAAAATCCTCAATAATCTCACTACCTATGCAAAATAAACAACATTTGTAAAGGTTAAACAGATTTCTTTGGTAAATGTTAAATTACATTGATCTCATTTCAATTTAATTTAATGTAATTTACTGAGTAAGTATAATTAAGCATTATTTATTTCTCTGAATTGGATGATGGAAAGTCTCTATAACGCAGATCCTCTATCATAGGAGATTATTATCTTTTGAGAAAGTAACATACAAATCAAAAATAAAATAAAAATTTGAATAATATTTTACAGACTTGAAAAGTGTATTTTTTTAATCACGTGCTAGCCACCTGACGCAAAGAGCTGACACAGTTGAAAAGACCCTGATGCTGGGTAAGATTGAGGGCAAGGGGAGAAGGGGATGACAGAGGATGAGATGGTTGGATGGCATCACCCACTCAATGGACATGAGTTTGGGTGGGCTCCAGGAGTTGGTGTTGGACAGGGAGGTCTGGCGTGCTGCGATTCCTGGGGTTGCAAAGAGTTGGACACGACTGAGTGACTGAACTGAACTGAACTGAACACAATGTGTTAGAGGATTTCAAATTGCCAATAAGGAGGATTATTGAAAGCAACTGATGTGACAAAACTGTGGAATATCTGTGCTAAAACACAAAAGTCATATATGGTATGAAAACAGATTTTTTGGATTATGTACATGCATAGCATATTAATTCTACTTTAATTGAGATATAATTGACATATACCATGTGTAAGTTTAAGGCATATAATCATTTGCTACATTTACACTTCGCAATACAAATTCCACTCTATCATTTATTAACATCTCCATCAGGTCACATGATAATTTATTTTTGTCATGAGAATATTTAAGATATTATATCAGCAACTTAAAGTATATCATTCTGCTACTGCTGAGTCACTTCAGTTGTGTCCAACTCTGCATGATCCCATAGATGGCAGTCCTCCAGGCTCCTCTGTCCCTGGGATTCTCCAGGCAAGAATACTGGCGTGGGTTGCCATTTCCTTCTCCAATGCATGCATGTATGCTAACTCACTTCAGTCACGTCCAACTCTGCGACCCTATGGACAGCAGCCCACCAGCCTCCTGTGTCCACAGGATTCTCTAGGCAAGAATACTGGAGTGAGTTTCCAAATAGAGTATTATTAACAATAATCACCATACCATACGTTAGATATCCAGAACTGATCAATAAACTTACCGTTTAAGAACTCTTTCTTCAGTGTCACATAGGTTTGGGCTTGCTGTTTTTTTTCATTTACATTTGATTTTTGAGATATTTTTAAATTTACCTTTTGTTTTCTTCTTTGATTCATTGGTTGTTTAAAAGTGTGTTTTTAAGTTTTCACGTTTGTAAATTTTCTAGTTTTTCTCTTAACGTTGATTACTAGTTTTATACCACTGTGTTTGAAAAAAGACACAGTATGATTTCTATCTTCTTAAATTAACACTTTTTAAGACCTAGCATCCGATTAATACTTGTGAATATTCTGTGTGCATGTGAAAAGAATGTGTATTCTGCTCGTATTGAATGGGATGTTATCTGTATATACAATAGGCTCATTTATTGACGGTAAAAGGAGAAGAGGGCGGCAGAGGATGAGGTGATTAGATAGCATCACGGATTCAATGGACATAAATATGAGCAAACTCTGAGAGGCAGAAAAGGACAGGGAAGCCTGGTGTGGTGCAGTCCATGAGGTTGCAAAGAATCAAACATGATTTAGAGATTGAAAAACAACGATTCAGGTATATCTTTTCCTTGTATTTATGTCAGGGTTTTCCAGGTGGCGCTAGTGGTAAAGAACTCGCTTGCCGATAGAGGAGACACAGATTTGATCTCTGGGTCTGGAATATCCACTGGAGAAGTGCATGGCAACCCACTCCAGTATCCTTGACTGGAGAATCTCATGGGCAGAGGAGCCTGGTGGGCTACAGTACTTTGGGTTGCAAGGAGAAGGACACGACTGAAGCGACTTAGCATTGTTGAAAGTGGGATATTGAAGTTCTTTACTGATTTTGTTCTGTTGCTTGTTTCTCCCTTCATATCTGTCTGTATTTGCTTAGTATATTTAGGTACTCTATGTTGAATGCATATATTTAAACATTTTGTATCATCTTGAGTTTGTTCCTTTTATCATTACATAATGACCTTTGTTTCTTCTTACCATTTTTAGTTTAAGATCTTTTCCTTTTTTTTTTTTTTCCTGATATAAGTGAAAGTAAGCGCACTCTCGTTGGCTTCCACTTGCATGAACACCCTTTCCATCTCTTCACTTTGAGCTTATGGGTGTCCTTAAATATTAAATGACTCTTATGCAGGTAGCACATAGCTGAGTCTTCTCTGTTTAATTTATCCACCCAGATGTTTTATGATTTTAGATTGGTTAAATAATGCCATTTATATTTATAGTAATTATTGGTTTGTAAGGACTTACTAATACTATCTTATTAACTGTTTTCTGGCTGTTTTGTAGTTCTAGTATTTCATTTTTCTTCTCTTGCTGCCTAATGTTGTGGGTTGGTGGTGTGCTGTGATTTCTTTCTCTTTCTCTTTTGTGAATCTAATAGAAGTTTTGCTTTTTCATTACCATGATGGTTATATAAAACACCTTATTGATACAACAGTTTATTTTATACAGATAGCATCTCAACTTTGGACTCATACAAAAACTACTCCTTCTTTTCCTACTTTATGTTTTTAATGCCACAATTTATCTCTTTTTATATTGTGATTAATTAAATTATAGTATATTTTAATACTCTTTTTTAGCTTTTGCACTATATTTAAGAGGTCAACACCCTGTTATATTATAGAACAGAGTTTCATGAATCAGATTATACATTACTATATATTGTGTGTCCTCAATCACTCAGTTGTGTTTTACTCTTTGTGATCCCATGAACTCTAGCCTTCCAGACTCCTTTGTCCATGGGATTTACCAGGCAAGAACACTGGAGTGGGTTGCCATTTCTTTCTCCACATTTATTTTTAGCAATATGCTTTATTATTTCATGTTTTCAGTTCACTAATTAGTGTATTTTTATTTCAGTGTGAAGAACTCCCTTTAGCATTTCTTCTAAAGCAGGACCAGTAGTGACAATCTCCTTCAGCTTTTGTTTGTATGGGAAATATTTTATATGTTTCCCCATTCTGAAGCATAAAGTTTCCAAGTAGAGTGTTTTTGGTGCCCTCCCCCCCGCCCCTTTAAGGATTTTGAACATATTTTTTCACTCTGTAATAGACTCTAAGATTTTATACTTTTTTTTTTGAGCATTCCACTGATAGCCTAATGAGGGGTTCTTTGAAGGTTACAGATGTTTTATCTCTTTCTGCTTTTAACATATTCTCTTTGTCTTTGATTTTTGAAAATTATATTCAAATTTGTCTTGTAGAAGACCTTCCTTTGTTTTAAGTACAGTTCAATTCAGTCACTCAGTCGTGTCTGGCTCTTTGAAACCCTATTAACCACAGCACACCAGGCCTCCCTGTCCATAACCAAACCCATGGCCATGGAGTCGATGATGTCACCCAGCCATTTCATCCTCTGTCATCCTCTTCTCCTCTTGCCCTCAACCTTTCCCAGAAACAGTGTCTCTTTTCAAGTGAGTCAGCTCTTTGCATCAGGTGGCCAAAGTATTGGAGTTTCAGCTTCAACATCAGTTCTTCCAATGAACACCCAGAAATGATCTCCTTTAGATGAACTGGTTGGATCTCCTTGATGTCCAAGGGACTCTCAAGAGTCTTCTCCAACATCACAGTTCAAAAGCATCAATTCTTCCGCACTCCTTTATGGTCCAACTCTCACATCCATACATGACCACTGGAAAAAAAACATAGCCTTGACTATACGGACCTTTGTCAGCAAAGTAATGTCTCTGCTTTTAATATGCTGTCTAGATTGGTCATAACTTTCCTTCCAAGGACAGTCTTTCAATTTAATAGCTGCAGTCACCATCTGCAGTGATTTTGGAGGCCAGAAAAAATAAAGTCAGCCACTGTTTCCACTGTTTCCTCATATATCTGCCATGAACTGATGGGACTGGATGCCATGATCTTAGTTTTCTGAATGTTGAGCTTTAAGCCAACATTTTTATTCTCCTCTTTCACTTCCATCAATAAGCTCTTTAGTTTTTCTTCACTTTCTGCCATAAGAGTGGTGTCCTTTGAATATCTGAGCCTATTGATACTTCTCTTGGCAATCTTGATTCCAGTTTGTGCTTCTTCCAGCTCAGTGTTTCTCATGATGTACTCTACATATAAGTTAAATAAATAGAGTTACAATATACAGCCTTGACGTACTCCTTTTCCTATTTGTAACCAGTCTGTTGTTCCATGTTGAGTTCTAACTGTTGCTTCCTGACCTGCATACAGGTTTCTCAAGAGGCAGATCAACTGGTGTGGTATGCCCATCTCTTTCAGAATTTTCCACAGTTTATTGTGATCCACACAGTCAAAGGCTTTGACATAGTCAATAAAGCAGAAGTAGATGTTTCTCCAGAACTCTTGCTTTTTCCATAATCCAATGGATGTTGGCAATTTGATCTCTGGTTCCTCTGCCTTTTCTAAAACCAGCTTGAACATCTGGAATTTCACTGTTCATGTATTGCTGAAGCCTGGCTTAGAGAATTTTAAGCATTACTTTACTAGCATGTGAGATGAGTGCAATTGTGCAGTAGTTTAAGTGTTCTTTGGCATTGCCTTTCTTTGGGATTGGAATGAAAACTGACCTTTTCCAGTTTTGTGGACAGTGCTGAGTTCTCCATATTTGCTGGCTTATTGAGTGCAGCACTCACGACGTCAAATTTCAGGATTTGAAATAGTTCAACTGGAATTCTATCACCTCCTCTTTGTTCATAGTGATGCTTTCTAAGGCCCACTTGACTTCACAGTCCAGTATGTCTGGCTCTAGCTGATGACCACACCATTGTGATTATCTGGGTCATGAAGATCTTCTTTGTAAAATTCTTCTGTGTATTCTTGCCACCTCTTCTGAATATCTTCTGCTTCTTTTAAGTCTATACAATTTCTGTCCTTTATCGAGCCCATCTTTGCATGAAATGTTCCCTTGGTATCTCTAATTTTCCTGAAGAGATATCTAGTCTTTCCCATTCTATTGTTTTCTTCTATTTCTTCTCATTGATCACTGAAGAAGGCTTTCTTATCTCTCCTTGCTATTCTTTGGAACTCTGCATTCAAATGGGTATGTCTTTTCTTTTCTCCTTTGCTTTTTGCTTCCTGTCTTTTCACAGCTATTTGTAATGCCTCCTCAGACAGCCATTTTGCATTTTTGCATTTCTTTTTCTTGGGGATGATTTTGATTCCTGTCTCCTGTATAATGTCATGAATCTCCATCCATAGTTCATCAGGCATTCTGTCTATCAAACCTAGTCTTTTAAATCTATTTCTCACTTCCACTGTATAAATTATTTCCAAAAAAATGGCACCATTATGCCAGAATTGTATTTATTATTACATATGATAAATTATGGCCTTCCCAGGTGGCACTAATGTTAAAAAAAAAAAATCATTTGGCATTACAGGAGATGTAAGCAATGCATGTTTGATCCCTGAGTCAGTAAGATATCCTGGAGAAGAAAATGATAACCCAATCCACTATTCTTACCTGGACAATCCCAGACAGAGAAGCTTGGTGGGCTACAGTCTATAGGGTCACAACTCAAGTAACTTAGCATGTGAGCAGGATAAATTATATATTTTATATTCATTATGAAATAAAATAGATTTGTTGAGACATTTTTATTATTTGAGCTTATTTTTACAGTGATTTTCTTTTCTTTTTTTTATATGGCTGATTTCTCAAAAAACAGAATGTATGGATATTGAAGAGAGTGCAAATAGGTCATGTAATTGCACAAGATTAAGAGCTAGAAAACAGGTCAGCCTAATGTCAGACTACTACAACTTGATTAACTGAAGATATGTAACTGATGATTAATTTGTATTTGGAAAAAAAATTAAAATACTTTTAGATTTGAAGCTAATTTTATTTGTGATAAAGTTATAAGAAATCATCTAGGAGCCAAAATAATTTTAAAAATCTGCTTGAAGAAACAGTAGAAACCTATGCCAAAATCTGCTCAAAGCAGAATTATACTCATATGACTTTAAGATATTCAGAAAATGATAATATTTACTGAAACCGTTGCTTTAGTCTTTAATTCCAAGTTTAAATTTTATAATAACATATTAAAATTAGTTTTTAAAAAGCTATCAAATTCACCCATGCATCTTTAAAATAAGCTACTGCATTATTTAGGGGGTTGAGTATTTCCAAAGACTGATTTTTTTGGACTAAGTTTAGAAATGTGAAGATAAAACATTTTTGATCCATTTAAACTATCACTAATTTATTCTTGGCCCCAGTTAAATGTGTGCAAAAGACAAACAGAAGTCTGGTTAAGGATAGGTATTGCCTTTTGCAGTGAGACAGATTCACAGGCTTTCTACCTGCCTACCCCCCAACTCGTATTTTACTCATCCAGGGAAGCTGAGTCAATATGAGTCATATCTTATCATCCAGCAAGATGATTGCAATAAAGCTAGAAGCCTCACCCATGATTAGATAATGTTTTGGAGAACTTTATTATCTACTGACCCTGCAAAGAATGGTATAGAATGCAGAATAAGAATACTGGCAGCCTGTGTCATAGCTTCTGAAACAATCTGTTAGCTCAGAGAAGAATATATGCTGCTGGGCTGAACTGTGTGTGCTTTTTTTCCTCTTTTCTCCACATCCATCATTTCAAGAATTTAGGTCAAATTTCAGTGCAAGGCATATTAAATAAATTTCAAGGAATTTTACTTGTTTGCTTTTTAAATTCCAAGACAATGCCAGAGTAGTAATTTTATTTTACTTTGCTTCTTTCATAAGGAAAACTATATAATTTCCTTTCACCAGTATTATACAACCACAGATATCTAAACACACAAAGCAAAATATAAAAACTATATTTGTCCCAACAAGGGCATCAGTTTAATAGCTTTCTTTCAGATCACTTTTCTTAGAATCAAATATCATCATTGTGAGTGAGATAAGAACAGGAAAGCTATATATTAAGGATGTCTGAGGAGTCTGAATAGTGTGAACCTAGACAGCAGTAGTGACAAAATTTCTACTTTCTTCTATGATTGCAGAAGAAATGTGTGTTATTCATTGTGCTTCCCAAGAAAAAGACCAGTTCAATAGAAAATATTACATAAAAAATGATTATATTCTCAGCAGAGAACAAGTTAGCAGAGGAGTAGGTAGATGTGGAGTACATCTCTCTCTATGGATACATCAAGAATACACCTTCAGACACAGAAATTCATGCAGAACACCAGCTGAGAGCAGACAGGGTACTTGACCAATGGGGAAAAATATATATATAGAACCACTCAAAACTTGGTAGGACAAAGGAACTAGGGGGAAAAAACCAGGAGTGTTGGTAGGACTGGACCTGCCCTCAGCAGGTGGGGGAACTGAAGCAGGGTTCAGATCCCCACAGCAGGGAGATTGTCTGAGTCAGAGGAGAAACATTTAAGGCTGAGAGTGAAACAGCTGATCTGTGGCAGACTCCTCTAAAAAAATAAAACAAAAATATAAACCTAATCATCAGCAGACAGGATTACCACCTCACTCAGCCTTGCCCATCAGAGGAAAAACAAACAAACAAATAAAAACTCAGCACAAATTTCACCCTGTATGAAGCTGACACAAACCACTGGACCAACATTAGGAGGGCAGAAACCAAAAGGAAGAAAGAATTTAACCTTCATCAAGGAAAAAAAATTCAAATTTCTTTGAAGTCTGGGAAAAGGAGACCTGAAACACGATAACTTAAAAAAAAACAAAGGAAAAAGCAGAGAAATACTGCAAAAATGAAAGAGCAAATGAGAAACACAGAAGTCCAAGTAAAATGAACAGGAAATAGGAAAATTACCTGAAAAAGAATTCAGAATAATGACAGTAAAGGTGATCAAAAACCTTGAAAACAAAATGGAGAAAATGCAAGAGTCAGTTAACAAAGACCTAGAAGAATTAAAGAATAAACATACAGAAAAAAACAGCACAATTACTGAAATTAAAAATACTCTAGCAGGAATCAATAGCAGAATTCTTAAAGCAGAAAAACGAATCAGTGAGCTGAAAGATAAAATGGTAGAAATAACTTCTGAAGAGCAGAATAAAGTAAAAAAGAATGAAAATAACTGAGTATTATCTCAGAAACCTCTGGGACCATATAAAACACACCAACACCCAATTATAGGGGCCCCAGAAGAGGAAGAGAGAAAGAAAGCATATGAGAAAATTTTTGAAGAAATTATAGTTGAAAATTTCCCCAGCATGGAAAAGGAAATAGCCAATAAGCCCAACAAACACAGATAATCACATACAGGAAAAACCCAAAGAGAAACACGCCAAGAAACATACTAATCAAACTAACAAAGACAAAACACAAAGAAAGAATATTAAAAGCAGCGAAGGAGAAGCAACAAGTAACATATAAGGTAGACCCCACATGCTTAACAGCTGATCTTTCAGCAGAAACTCTGCAGGCCAGAAGGGAATGAGAGGAAATATTTAAAGTACCGAAAGGGAAAAATCTAGAATCAAGATTACTGTACCCAGCAAGGATCTCATTCAAAATTTAAGGAGAAATAAAATGCTTTTCAGACAAGCAAAAGTTAAGAGAATTCAGTACCACCAAACAAACTTTACAACAAATGTTAAATGGACTTGTATAGTCGAGAAATATGACAGAAGAAAAAAGATCTGCAAAATCAACCCCAAACAATTAGAAAATGGTAATAGAGCATATGTATCAATAATTACCTTAAATGTAAATGGATAAATGCTCCAACTAAAAGACAAAGATTGGCTGAATGGATATAAAAACAAGACCCATATATATACCATCTAGAAGAAACCCACTTCAGATCTCAAGACACATATAAATTGAAAGTGAAGAAGCAAAAACAACAATACAGTATATTAACGCATATATATGGAATTTAGAAAGACGGTAACGAGAACCCAGCATGCGAGACAGCAAAAGGAACACAGATGTATAGAATAGACTCAGGGCCTCTGTGGATGAGGGCAAGGGTGGGATGATATGGGAGAATGGCATTGAAACATGTTAATTATCATATGTCTAAGCAATAGCCGGCCCAGGATTGATGCTTGGGACTGGTGCAACGAGATTTCCCGGGGGGAGGGAGGAGGGAGGGGGGTTCTGGAGGGGGAGCATATGTAAACCCATGGTGATATCATGTCATTGTTTGGCAAAACTAATAAAAAAAATGTTAAAAAAAAAAAAAAAGAAAGTGAGAGGATGGAAAAATGTATTCCATGCAAACGGGAAGCTAAAGAAAGCTAGAGTAAACTCCTCATAACAGACAAAGTAGACCTTGAAGTAAAGAAGATTACAAGAGATAAGGAAGGACAATACATGATGATCAAGAGATCAATCCAAGAGGAAGACATAACAATTGTAAATATCTATGCACCCAACATAAGAGTACCTCAATCCATAAGACAAACACTAACCCACAAAAAAGGAAAAATTGAAAGTGACACGATAATAGCAGGAGACTTTAACATCCCACCCACACCAATGGAGAGATCATCAAAACAGAAAATTAATATGGAAACCCAAGTATTAAATGATACATTAGATATGATGGATCTCATTGATATCTTCAGGACATGCCATCCAAATGCAGAAGAATACACCTTCTTTTCAAGTGTCCATGGAACATTCTCCAGGATAGACCACATCTTGGTTCACAAATCAAACCTCAGTAAATTTAAGAAAATTGAAGTCATATCGAGCATCTTCTCTGACCACAATGCTATGAGACTAGATAACAATTACAAGAAAAAAAAATATAGGAAACACAAACACATGGAGATTAAACAACATGTTTCTAAATAACCAACAGGTTATTGAAGAAATCAAAAGGGAAATAAAAAAATTTCTAGAAACAAATGATAATGAGACCATGACAAATCAAGACCTATGGGATGCAGCAAAGCAATTCTAAGAGGGAAGCTTATTGCAATATAATCCTAATGTAAGAAGCAAGAAACACATCAAAGAGACAACTTACCTTTACATTTGAAGCAACTGGAAAAAGAAGAACAAAAACATACCCGAAAACTAGTAGAAGGAGAGAAATCACATAGATTGGAGCATAAATGAGTTGAAAAGAAATGAAAGGAACAAGAATAAAGATTAATAAAACTAAAAGTTGGTTCTTTGAGAAGGTAAACAAAATTGACAGATTCTTAGCCAGATTCATCAAGAAAAAAAGAAAGAAGAATCAAATCAACAAAATTAGAAATGAAAAAGGAGAGGTTAAAAAGACAATGCAGAAATACAAAAGATTATAATAGACTATTATGAAAAATTATATGGCAATAAAATGGATACCCTAAAAGAAATGGACAGATATTTAGAAAAGTTTAGTCTTCTAAGAATGAACCAGGAGGAAATAGAAACTATGAACAACTCAATTACAGCACTGAAATTAAAGCTGTGATCAAAAATCTCCCAAAACACAAAAACTCAGGACCAGATGGCTCCACAGGAGAATTCTATCAAACATTCAGAGAAGAGCTAATGCCTAACTTTCTAAAACTCTTTCAAAAAATTGCAGAGGAAGGTAAACTTCGAAATTCATTCTAAAAGCTGCCATCACCCTGATACCAAAACTAGACAAAGACAGCACAATAAAGAAAACTACATGCCTATACCACTGATGAACATACATGCAAAAATCCAAAATAAAATTTTAGCAAAGAATCCAGCAACACATCAAAAAATTCATATGCCATAATCAAGTTGGGTTTATTCCAAGAATGCAAGGATTCTTCAATATATGGAAATCAATCAATGTGATACACCATATTAACAAACTGAAAGATAAAAACCATATGATCATCTCAATAGATGCATAAGAAGACTTTGACAAAATTTAACACCTCTTTATGTTTAAAACTCTTTAAAAAATGGCCATAGAAGGAACCTACTTCAACATAGTAAAGGCCATATACATAAGCCTACAGCAAATATTATTCTCAATGTTGAAAAACTGAAAGCATTCCCCCTAAAATCAGATACAAGACAAGGTTCAACACTTTTATTTTACCACTCTTTTTCAATATAGTTCTGGAAGTCTTAGCTTCTGAAATCAGAGAAGATAAAGAAATGAAAGTAATCCAGATTGGAAAAGAGGAAGTAAAGCTCTCATTGTTTGAAGACGACATGATACTGTAAGTAGAAAACCCTAAAGATTGTATCAGAAAATTACTAGAGCTAATCAGTGAATTAGCAAAGTTGCAGGATACAAAATCAATACACAGCAATCACTTGCATTTCTATCTACTAACAATGGAAAATCAGAAAGAGCAATCAAGGAATCAATCCCATTCAATATTGCAACAAAAAGAATTAAATATCTAGGAATAAACTTACCTAAAGAGATGAAACAACTGTACACAGATCATTGAAAGAAATCAAAGATGACATAAACAGTTGGAGAGATATTCCATGTTCCTGGATAGGAAGAATCAATATCATGAAAATGATTATACTACCAAGTGAAATCTACAATTCAATGCAACCCCTATCCAATTACCAATGGCATTTTTCACAAAACTAGAACAAAAATTTTCACAATCCATATGGAAACACAAAAGACTCCAAATAGCCAAAACAGTCTTGAGAAAGAAGAAAGGAGCTGGAGCAATGAACCTTCCTGACTTCAGGTTATACTACAAAGCTACAGTCATCAAGACAGTATGGTACTGGAACAAAAACAGAAATATAGAACAATGGAACAAGTAATTATTCTTCAATAAAAAGATTAATTTAAAAAATGATGATCTATTTTTCTTCCTTTTGGTGCTTTTTTTCTTTTCAATTCTTTTCTTAATTTTTTTAATTGAAGGATAATTGCTTTACAAAATTTTGTTGTTTTCTGTCAAATGAATAAATGAATTTGTGAATCAGCCATAGATATACATATATCCGTTCCCTTTTGAACCTCCATCCCATCTCCTGCCCAATCCCACCATTCTATATTGATACAGAGACCCTGTTTGTGTTTCCTGAGCCATACAGCAAATTCCCATAGGCTCTTTATTTTACATATGGTAATATAAGTTTCTATGTTACACTTTCCATACATCTCACCCACTACTCCCCTTTCCCTATGTCCATAAGTATATTCTCTATGACTGTTTCTCCATTGCTTCCCTGAAAATAAAATTATTCAGTACCATTTTTCTAGATTCTGTATACATGCATTAGAATATGATATGTATCTTTTTATTTCAGATTCACTTCACTGTAAATTAGGTTCTAGGTTCTAGGTTCATCCTCCTCATCAGAACTGATTCAAATGTGTTCCTTTTTATGGCTGAGTAATATTCCATTGCATATATGTGCCACAATCCATTCATCTGTCGATGGACATCTAGATTGCTTCCATATTCTAGCTATTGTAAACAGTGCTGCAATGAACAATGGGATGCACGTGTCTCTTTTAATTTTGGTTTTCTGAGAATGTATGCCTAGGAGTGGAATTGCTGGATCATATACTGATTTTATTCCTAGTTTTTTAAGGAATTTCCATGCCGTCTTCCACAGTGGCGGTATCAATTTACATTCTCATCAACAGTGCAAGAGTGTTCCCTTTTCTCCACACCCTCTCCAGCATTTATTGTTTGTAGACTTTTTGATGAGGGCCATTCTGACTGGTGTGATGTTATATCTCATTGTAGTTTTGATTTGCATTTCTCTAATAATGAGCAATGTTGGTCATCTTTTCATGTGTTTGTTAGCCATTTGTAGGTCTTCTTTGGAGAAATGCCTTTAAGTCTTCTTCCCACTTTCAGATTGGGTTATTTGTTTTTCTGACATTAAGCTGTATGAGCTGCTTATATATTGCGGAAATTAATCCTTTGTCAGTTGTTTCATTTGCTATTATTTTCTCCAATTCTGAGGGTTGTCTTTTCACCAAACTTGTAGTTTCTTTTGCTGTGCAAAGGCTTTTAAGTTTAGTCAGGTCTAACTTGTTTACTTTTCTTTTTATTTCCATTACTCTAGGAGGTGGGTCATAGAGGACCTTGCTTTGATTTATGGCATCGAGTGTTCTGCCCATGTTTTCCTCTAAGAGTTTTATAGTTTCTGGTCTTATATTTAGGTCTTGAACCATTTTGAGTTTATCTTTGTATATGGTGTTAGGAAGTGTTCTAATTGCATTATTTTATATGTAGCTGTCCTGTTTTCCCAGAACCATTTATTGAAGAGGCTATCTTATCCCCAATGTATATTCTTGCCTCTTTTGTCAAAAATAAGGTACCCATATGTGCATAGGTTTATTTCTGGGCTTTATATCTTGTTTTATTGGTCTATATTTCTGTTTTTGTTCCAGTACCATACTGTTTTGATGACTGTAGCTTTGTAGTATAACCTGAAGTCAAGAAGGTTGATTTCTCCATCTCCATTCTTCTTTCTCAAGACAGCTTTGGCTATTCAGGGTCTTTTGGGTTTCCATACGGATTGTGAAAATTTTTGTTCCAGTTTTGTGAAAAATGCCATTGGTAATTGGATAGGGGTCTCAATGAATCTATAGATTGCATTTGGTAGTATAGTCATTTTCATGATATTGACTCTTCCTATCCAGGAACATGGAATATCTCTCCAACTGTTTATGTCATCTTTGATTTCTTTCAATAATGTCTTATAATTTTCTGTGTACAGTTGTTTCATCTCTTTAGGTAAGTTTATTCCTAGATATTTAATTCTTTTTGTTGCAATGGTGAATGGGATTGATTCCTTGATTTCTCTTTCTGATTTTCGATTGTTAGTAGATAGAAATGCAAGTGATTGCTGTGTATTGATTTTGTATCCTTTAACTTTGCTAAACTCATTGATTACCTCTAGTAATTTTCTGATACTATCGTTCATTTCAGTTCAGTTCAGTCACTCAGTCGTGTTGACTCTTTGCGACCCCATGAATTGTAGCATGCCAGGCCTCCCTGTTCATCACCAACTCCTGGAGTCCACCCAAACCCATGTTCATCAAGTCAGTGATGCCATCCAACCATCTCATCCTCTGTCATTCCCTTCTCCTTCTGCCCCAATTCTTCCCAGCATTAGGGTTTTTTCCAATGAGTCAACACTTCCCATGAGGTGGCCAAAGTATTGGAGTTTCAGCTTCAACATCAGTCCTTCCAATGAACACCCAGGACTGCTTTCCTTTAGGATGGTCTAGTTTGATCTTCTTGCAGTTCAAGGGACTCTCAAGAGTCTTCTCCAACACCACAGTTCAAAAGCATCAATTTGTGGGTGCTCAGCTTTCTTCACCGTCCAACTCTCACATCCATATATGACTATTGGAAAAACCATAGCCTTGATTAGATGGACTTTTGTTGGTAAAGTAATGTCTCTGCTTTTTAATATGCTATCTAGGTTGGTCATAACTTTCCTTCCAAGAGGAAGTGTCTTTTAATTTCATGGCTGCAATCACCATTTGCAGTGATTTTAGAGCCCCCCAAAATAAATTCTGACACTGTTTCTACTGTTTCCCCATCTATTTCTCATGAATTGATGGGACCAGATGCCATGATCTTAGTTTTCTGAATGTTGATCTTTAAGCCAACTTTTTCACTCTCCTCTTTCACTTTCATCAAGAGGCTTTTTAGTTCCTCTTCACTTTCTGCCATAAGGGTGGTGTCATCTGCATATATGAGGTTATTGGTATTTCTCCCGGCAATCTTGATTCCAGCTTATGCTCCATCCATCCTGGCATTTCTTTTCATGTACTCTGCATAGATGCTAAATAAGTAAGGTTAAAGTTTACAGCCTTGACATATTCCTTTACCAATTTGTAACCAGTCTATTGTTCCATATCCAGTTTTAACTGTTGTTTTCTGACCTGCATTTCTCAGGAGGCAGATAAAGTGTTCTGATGTTCCCATTTCTTGAAGAATTTTTCATAGTTTACTGTGATCTACACAGTCAAAGACTATGACATAGTCAATAAAGGAGAAATAGATGCTTTTCTGGAACTCTCTTGCTTTTTTAATGATCCAAAAGATGTTAGCAGTTTTATCTTTGGTTTCTCTCCTTTTTCTAAATCCAGCTTGAACACTTAGAATTTCATGGCTAATCTAATGTTGAAGCCTGACTTAGTGAATTTTGAGCATTACTTTACTAACGTGTGTATAAGTGTAATTGTGTGGTAGATTGAGCATTCTTTGGCATGGCCTTTCTTTGGGATTGGAATGAAAACTGACATTTTCCAGTCCTGTGGCCATTGCTGAATTTTCCACATTTGCTAGCATATTGAGTGCAGCACTTTCACAGCATCATCTTTTAGGACTTGAAATAGCTCAATTGAAATTTCATCACCTCCAGTAGTTTTGTTCATAGTGATGTTTCCTAAAGCTCACTAGACTTCACATTCCAGGATATCTGGCTCTAGGTAACTGATCACACCATTGTGATTATCTGGGTCATGAAGATCTTTTTTTGTATAGTTCTGTGTATTCTTGCCACCTCTTCTTAATATTTTCTGCTTCTATTAGGTCCATACCATTTCTATCTTTATTGTGCCAATCTTTGCATGAAATGTTCCCTGGTGTCTCTAATTGAAGACATCTCTAGTCTTTCCCATCATATTGTTTTCCTCTATTTCTTTGCACTGATCACTGAGGAAGGATTTCTTATTTCTCCTTGCTATTCTTTGGAACTCTGCATTTAAATGGGTATATCTTTCCTTTTCTCTTTTGCCTTTCATGTCTTTTCTTTTCTCAGACATTTATAAGGCTTCCTCAGACTACTATTTTGTCTTTTACATTTCTTTTTGTTGGAGATGGTCTTGATCACTGCCTACTGTTCAATGTCACAAACCTCTGTCCATAATTCTTCAGGCACTCTATCAGATCAAATCCCTTGAATCTATTTGTCATTTCCACTGTATAATTATAAAGGATTTTAGTTATGTCTTATGTTAACTATCTAGTGATTTTCCCTACTTTCTTCAATTTAAGTCTGAATTTGGCAATAAGGAGTTCATGATCTGGGCCACAGTCAACTCCCTGTCTTGTTTTTGCTGACTGTATAGAGCTTCTCCATCCGAGGCTGCAAAGAATAGAAAAAGATCTGATTTTTCTATTGATCATCTGGTGATGTCCATATGTAGAGTCTTCTCTTTTGTTAGTGGATAGGGTGTTTTCTATGATTTCTTTCCTTCTACTATGTTTGGGTTTTTTTTTTTTTTTTTGGTTCTTCTTCAAGTTTTTTAGGTTGTGAATTCCATGTTTTACTTGTTTCTTAAGGTAGGGCTGTATCATTATAAACTTCCCTCTTAGAGCTGCTGTCACCGCTTCCCATAGGTTTTGAGTTGTTGTGTCTTCATTGTCATTTTTTTCTAGAAACATTTTGATTTCCATTTTGATTTCTTCAGTAACCCGTTGGTTATTTTGAAACGTGCTGTTTAATCTCCATGTGTTTGTGTTTCCTACAGTTTTTTTTTCTTGTAATAGATTTCTAGTCTCCGAGTGTTGTGGTTGGAGAAGATGCTTGATATAATTTCAATTTTCTTAAATTTATTGAGGTTTGATTTGTTACCCAAGACATAATCTATCCTGGAGAATGTTCCATGTGCACTTGAAAAGGTGTATTCTTCTGCACTTGGATGGCATGTCCTGAAGATATCAATGTGATCCATCTCATCTAATGTATCATTTAATACTGTGTTTCTTTATTAATTTTCTGTTTTGATGATCTGTCCATTGGTGTAAGTGGGGAGTAAAAGTCTCTTGCTCTTATTGTGTTACTGTCAATTTTTTCTTTTATGCGTGTTAGTGTTTGTCTTATGTACTGAGGTGCTTTTATGTGGGTGCATAGATATTTACAACTGTTACATCTTCCTCTTGGATTGATCTCTTGATCATTATGTACTGTCCTTCCTTATCTCTTGTAATCTTCTTTATTTTAAGGTCTACTTTGTCTGATATGAGGATTACTACTCCAGCTTTCTTTTGCTTGCCATTTGCATGGAATTTATTTTCCCATCCTCTCACTTGCTGTCTATATGTATCTTGAGGTCTGAAGTGGGTTTCTTGTCACACTATATATATGTGTCTTGTTTTTTTTTTTTTTTTCTAATCCCTCCAGCCAGTCTATGTCTTTAGTTAGAGCATTTAGTCCATTTACATTTAAAGTAATTATTGATATATGTGTTCCTATGGACTTTTTCCTAATTATTTGAGGTTGATTTTGTAGATCTTTTTTCTTATGTTGTATTTCTTGATTATGAGTGCCCATTTAAAATTTATTGTACATCTTGTTTGATGGCAATGAATTGTCTTAACTTTTGCTTGTCTGAAAAGCTTTTTATTTCTCCTTCAGTTTAGAATGAGACCTTTGCCAGGTATTGTAGTCTTGGTCGTGTATTTTTCCCTTTGAATACTTTAAATATATCCTGCCATTCCCTTCTGACCTGCAGAGTTTCTGCTGAAAGATCAGCTGTTTGCCTATGTGGTTGCCCTTGTATGTTACTTGTTGCTTCTCTTTTGCCATTTTTAATATTGTTCCTGTGTGTTTTGTGTTTGTTAGTTTGATTAGTACATGTCTTGGCGTGTTTCTCCTTGGGTTTATCCTGTATGGGACTCTGTACCTCTTGAACTTAATTGACTCTTTTCTTTTCCATGTTGGGGAAATTTTCAAATATAATCTCTTGAAAAATTTTCTCATACCCATTCTCTTCCTCTTCTTCTTTTGGGGCCCCTATAATTTGAATGCTAGTGTATTTGATATAGTCCCAGAGATCTCTGATACTATCCTCAGCTCTTTATTCTTTTTACTTTATTCTGTTCTTAAGAAGTTATTTCTACCATTTTATCTTCCAGCTCACTGATTTATTCTTCTGCTTCAGATATTCTGCCACTGATTCGTTCTAGAGTATTTTTTAATTTCAGTAATTGTGTTGTTTGCAAATGTTTATTCTTTAATTCTTCTTAGTCTTTATTAATTTATTCTTGCATTTTCTCCATTTTGTTTTTATGGTTTTTGATCATCTTTACTATCATTATTCTGAATGCTTTTTCAGGTAGTTTGCCTATTTCCTCTTCATTTATTTGGATTTCTGTGTTCCTAATTTGTTCCTTCATTTGTATAGTGTTTCTCTGCCTTTTCATTATTATTATTATTTAACTTAATGTGAATCAGGTCTCCTTTTCCTAGGCTTTAGGGTTGAATTCTTTCTTCCTTTTGGTTTCTGCCCTCCAAAGGTTGGTCCATCAATTTGTGTCAGCTTCACATAGGGTGAGATTTGTGTTGAGTTTTTGTTTGTTTGTTTTTCCTCTGATGGGCAAGGCTGAGTGAGATGGCAATCCTGTCTGCTGATGACTGGGTTTGTACTTTCATTTTTTTGTTGTTGTTTAAATGAAGCCTCCTGCATAAGGCACTACTGGTGGTTGGGTGATTCTGGGTCTTATAGTCAGGTGGTTTCCTTT
Source organism: Antilocapra americana (assembly GCA_007570785.1). Classification (NCBI taxonomy): domain Eukaryota; kingdom Metazoa; phylum Chordata; class Mammalia; order Artiodactyla; family Antilocapridae; genus Antilocapra; species Antilocapra americana. The sequence goes on along the minus strand of ML664163.1, from coordinate 5,728,890 downwards.
GTGTAATTTCTTACTATTTAAGATTAGTTCTAGGATTAGGTCTCTGGTTGTCTAGGGTCTTAGAGTCAGTGCTCCCATGCCAAATGCTCAGGGCTTGATCTTTCTCCAAGGACCAGCCTACGAGCAATCTACCAAGAGGAATTTAACCGGAAATGAAAGGACCTTTACTCAAGTTCCAAAAGCCATGCACAAGAACACAATGGAGATCTCTGACTCAGGATAAACTTGGTATTGCCTGCCATGTGAACAGGCCTCCTTGGACTGCAGCAGATGACTAGAGGGTCTGTCCTTGGCTGTGATCAGCAGAACTCTGGTATTTATTAACGTTTATTTTTATTTCTATCAGGTGCTCAAAACTTACACAGTCTCTTCTAACAGAAACAAGACATTTATACAAATTAGTTCATGGAAATGGACTTGTACAGAGAGATACACGTCTTCATTAAAGTGTTTCCATTTTAATATAAAAAAAAGATGAGAGTGACAGAATATCAAGAAAAATAATCATGGGGTTTCAGAAATTACAAAGGGATAGATGTGGATGACAAATATTCAGGCTCATTTCAAGCCTCCCCTTGGTCTCCTGTGGATATTGCCTCAGCCTAAGAGTATGTCATTACTCAGTGAAGAAAATGGCATAAGTTTTTTTGACAGATTACCAGCAGTATTCCACCCCGTTTACTTGGGTCCATCATATAGTCAAAGCTTTGTGATTTTTGATTACTGAGAATAACTACAACATGGTCATGACTAAGAGGAAATCACTTATGTTGTAATTAATTCTGCTTCAGTACACTCCTTAGGAAATATTGCAACCTGAAAGCTGTCTTTCATCCCTCGTTTTCCTGGACATTATTTACAGTGAAGTCAACCAAGCACTGTTGCAGCTGAATGCTAGATAGCAGGTGTCCCCTTTCTTTAGCATGAGCTGTTTTATACACAATTGTGAAAATGCTAGATTTGCCTTCAGTGCTTTTCTGCCTTCATAATCATATTTGGTATCTCTCTGCACCCTATACTACCTATAAGCCACCTTGTTACCTAAAGATAACTGCCAGGTAATATAGGATTTAATAAACTAATTCAAGTTCAGGAATCAATGTTTCAAAATGGTTAATAATATATACATATTTTGAATAATGGTTAATATTTTAACCAAAAGAAATGCATCTTATAAATGTCATTACATTCTTTTTTTTCTGAAACTATATTTAAGCAATAGCAACTTTTTCACATCACTTACATCAGCATTTTCCAACTCCAGTGTTCATTTGGATTCTATCACTTAGAAGGGCTTATAAAATACTGATCACGGGGCTCCTCTAGAGACTGATTTGGTACACATGAAAGTAAGGGCCTTGAAGTCTGTGTTTACAAAGAACAACCAGGATTGAAGACAGCTGATTAAATCACATCTTTGAACAGCAGCAGCTTAGACTGTATGAATTTAAGATTGGTATGGGTGATTTGATTCATTTCCTACAAAGTGATTTGATATGAATTTGCTTTATTGCATATTTGGGTAAATTCAGGAGATTCTGCATGTTGAATTAATAATAAGTAAGATGAGGTGATAGGGGATCATCTCATTTCTATGGTGTGACATATCTGGTCAGTGATTTCACCTTCCTTCAATGTCCATAGTTTCTCCATTGAAATAGGTCATTGTCATTATGCTATTGCAGAAAAGTAGATGCCTCTAAGCAGCTTAATATATGCTTTTTTAGAAAAGTTTTTAACATGAGAGTATCAGATTCTGAGATGTGATTTTAGGGAGAAAACATATTGATAAAAATGCCTATGTATTAATCCTTTAAACTGCAGTTTTATAGTGTTCATTAGACATACATTTTCTTCTTCTTCTTTTTTTTTTAGTTTCTTTTTTTTTTTTTACAATTTTATTTATTTATTTATTTTTCTTTATGTTCTTGTGTTGGTTTTGCCATACACTGATGTGAATCCGCCATGGGTATACATGTGTTCGCCTTCCAGAACGTACCCTCCCACCTCTCTCCCAATTCCATCTCTCTGGGTCATCCTGGTGCACCAGCCCTGAACACCTGTATCAACCATAAAACCTGGGCTGGCGATTCATTTCACATATGACAATTTACATGTTTCAATGCTGTTTTCCCATATCATCCCACACTTGCCCTCTCCCATAGAGTCCAAAAGACTGTTCTATACATCTGCGTCTCTTTTGCTGTCTCGCATACAGGGTTATTCGCATATTTGTGTGCTAGCCAATCTCTTTATAGAAGATTCACATAGGTATTCACTAGAGATTAATAGGTAGCTAAATTCTGCTCTATCCTCTACTCTCCACCTTATTTCAAGGTCTTGTGGAAATTTTGATTCATTAGACCACAACAAGTTTACATAGATGTGTTTATTCTAACCAATGTGTCTGAGAAAAGTCACACACCAAGAAACAGATGGCATCCTGGATTTTAGGCAACTGCAGAAGTTTAGGAAATGCTTTATTTAACTTTCGATGTACCTGTTCCTACAAAATCCAAGCAATTTTTGATTGTTTTAATTCTGCTTCACAGTTGAGTATTATTGTATTATTCTTTAAGGGTTCAGTTTGTTCTCACTGCTCATCTGTATCATAATCAACTATTTTCTGTAACTAGAGAAATCTCAAAACAGGTGTTTAAAAATGCTGCTATTTTCCATTTAGCTTCCAAAAGGAGAACAATACAAACAATCATTTCCCTTAGCTTTGGCTCTGCGTCAGGGAGAATGTGCCATAAGAGAAGCAATCACTCAGAGAGAAATTAACATGTATTCTATCTTCTAAGAAAGCTATGGGGCACTTGAAAGATGACTTGTTTGTGGGACAAGCACTGCAAAAAGGGAATAATCAGAACCCAGCTGTCATTATTATTAGGATAGGGAACAGGATAAGGAACAAGTGGAAATACATTATGAATTGTACATAACATTAAAATACATATGTTTAATGACACCATTTTTAAGGGGCCATTGTATCTTTTCTTTTATTATATCAGTCTACAGAAGAGGGAAAAGCTCAGATTATCCAGTATCCCTTGCACTCAACGTTTTTATGAATCTTCAAATACATGTTCTCTTTATTTGATCCCATCCTAGCTCCAAAATTGCTTTCTCTTTGCTTTATAATATTCATCCTCAAACTATTTCCTGATCATACCCATAACTTACTTACTCTCATTGAAATGTTGCTCTCCTTTGAAGGCATTTATATTCCCAGCAGCTCTCTCAAATTCTGGCAGTTTTTATTTTTTCCTTTCACAACCACAACACTACCGAGTCTGGAAGTAAGGCAGATGGTCTCTTTCGCTCCTTTTCCATGTTTAATTCTCAGCAGTTTGCTAAAACTATCTTTGCCAAGTACACCTTTGTCTTCGTTTTTTAAAATCCACTATTATTCTTCATGTTTATGATTAGTTTTCATCTTTATTGACTTTAAAAAGGTGACACTGGATCCAGTTGATGATTCTCTTCTTAGATTTGCTTTCTTCACATTGCATTGAGAAAACCACTATCTGTCCCCCCCATCCCCCACCGCCAACTACATCATTAGTGAGCCTTATCTGTTTCTCCTGATGATTTCTTCTCTTCTCTTTGACGTTGTTGACAGTCCATTCAGTTCAGTTCAGTTCAGCCACTCAATCGTGTCCTACTCTTTGTGATTCCAAGAATCACAGCACTTCAGGCCTCCCTGTCCATCACCAACTCCTGGAGTCCACCCAAACCCATGTCCATTGAGTTGGTGATGCCATCCAGCCATCTCATCCTCTGTCGTTCCCTTCTCCTCCTGCCCTAAATCTTTCCATCATTAGGGTCTTTTCCAATGAGTCAACTCTTCACAGGAGGTGGCCAAAGTATTGGAGTTTCAACTTCAACATCAGTCCTTCCAATGAACACCCAGTACTGATATCCTTTAGGATGGACGGGTTGGATCTCCTTGCAGTCCGAGGGACTCTCAAGAGTCTTCTCCAACACCACAGTTCAAAAGCATCAATTCTTCGGCCCTCAGCTTTCTTCTCAGTCCAACTCTCACATCCATACATGACTACTGGAAAAACCATAGCCTTGATTAGACGGACCTTTGCTGGCATTCTATGGGAACTTACAGTTATCCTTGGAGTAATGTTCAGCTTCTTTCTCAAGCCCTATATTAGTTCATCATGAGATCCTCTTAGTTCTACTCTCAAATATCTCCTCAATATGGTTTTCAGTGCCACTTCCCTATTCTCAACTTCTCCTACCCAGATCAGTGCAAAAGGTACAGTCTAGGAAGTCTAATTATTTCCACTTGCATCTCTTGAATCAGTTATGGACTGATTTAGAGAGAAATATTAAATCCTGTGATTGTAAAACCTGAGAAGAATAGATTCTATGTGACAGGTAACAATCTTAATTTTCAATTTTAATATCAAAGAAAGGCATAACTGCTGTCTAGGGTCAGAAGACTGTAGAAAACAACAGGTATCTTTAAAAAAACTTAGCTGCATCTGAGAAGACCATATATCTGTTCACAATCACACAATCATCAGCAGAGAAAAAAGGAAAAAGAAAAATAACTCTACCTCTCTTTCCCTTTCTGACTAAAAATTATAAAGTCAATAATTACACAGTAAATTCCTAACTATTATACCTCATTTTCTGTGTTAGCTTGTATTCCATAGTTCCCAAATTTAATAGGAGAGACTATTACATTCAGAATACTGTAAATGGCTATGCCTCTAAACAGAATTTGTAAAGAGTTAGATAATCAAAGAACTTGATATTGACTAAATTATAATTCACCAGAACAATGCCATCAGAAAGGGAATTTTCTTTAAGCTCATAATCTAACCAGTAATGACAGTGGTTTACTATTTTGATGCTAAAAACTAATGTGGAATCCTGCACTGTGCTGTGCTTAGTCTTTCAGTCATAACAGAGTCTTTTCAACCCCATGGACTGTAGCCTGCCAGATCCCTCAACCCAATGGGAATTCTCTAGGCAAGAATACTGAGGTGGGTTGCCATGTACTCCTCCAAGGCATTCTTACCTACCCAGGAATAGAACCCAGTCTTCCACATTTCAGGCAGATTTTTTACCGTCAGCATCACCAGGGAAGCCCAAGAATATGGGAGTGGGTGGACTATTCCTTCTTCAGGGGAAATTCCAGACCCAGGAAATGAACCAGGGTCTCCTGAATTGCAGGTGGATTCATTAACAGCTGAGCTATCTGGGAAGCCCAACGTGGATTGCTAGCGAAAACAAGACTGGGGGTTGACTGTGGCTCAGATCCTAAATCGTTATTGCAAAATTGAGACTTAAATAGAAGAAAATAGGGAAAACCACTAGACCATTCAGGTAGGACCTAAATCAAATCCAATAAAATTATGCAGTGGAAATGACAAATAGATTCAAGGGGTTAGATCTGATAGAGTGTCTGAAGAATTATGGACTAAGGTACCTAATGTATCCAGAGACTGTGATCAAAACCATCCTCAAGAAGAAGAATTGTAGAAAGACAAATGAGTTGTCTGAGGAGACCTTACAAATAGCTGAGAAAAGAAGAGAAGTAAAAGGAAAAGGAGAAAAGGAAAGATACATCCATCTGAGTCAACAACAAGTGAAGTTGCTCAGTCATGTCCGACTCTTTGTGACCCCATGGACTGTAGCCCACCAGACTCCTATATCCATGGAATTTTCTAGGCAAGAGTACTGGAGTGGTTTGCTATTTCCTTCTCCAGGGGATCTTCCCAACCCAAGGATTGTACCTGGGTCTTCCACATTGCGGGCAAATGCTTTACCCTCTCAGGCACCAAGGAATGCCAACAGTTCCAAAGCAGGGCAAGGAAAGATTAGAAAGCCTTCCTCAGTGATCAATGTAAAGAAATAGAGGAAAACAATAGAATGGGAAAAATTAGAGCGCTCTTCAAGAAAATTAGAGATACCAAGGGAACATTTCATGCAAAGATGGGCACAGTTAAGGACAGAAATGGTATGGGCCTGAAAGAAGCAGAAGATATTAAAAAGAGGTGGCAAGAAGACACAGAACTGTACAAAAAAGATCTTCATGACCTAGATAGCCTTGATGGTCTGAGCATTTACCTATAGCCAGACATCCTGGAGTGTGAATTCAAGTGGGCCTTAGGAAGCATCACTATGAACAAAAGTAGTGGAGGTGATGGAATTTCAGTTGAGCTCTTTCAAGTCCTAAAAGATGATGCTGTGAAAGTGCTCAACTAAATATACCAGCAAATTTGTAAAACTCAGCAATGACTATAAGACTGGAAAAGGTCAGTTTTCATTCTGATCTCAAAGAAAGGCAATGCCAAAGAATGCTCAAACTATAGCACAATTGCACTCATCTCACATGCTAGCAAAGTAATACTCAAAGTTCTCCACACCAGGCTTCAACAGTAGATGAACCATGAATTTTAAGATGTTGAAGCTGAATTTAGAAAAGGCAGAGAAAACAGGATCAAATTTCCATGATCCATTGGATCATTGAAAAAGAAAGAGAGCTCCAGAAAAACATTTACTTTTGCTTTATTGACTAGGCCAAAGCCTTTGACTCTGTGGATCATAACTAACTGTGGATAATTCTTCAAAAAATGGTCTAATCAATCGCCAGCCCAGGATTGATGCTCGGGACTGGTGCAGCGAGATTTCCCGGGGGGGCGGGAGGAGGGAGGGGGGACCCGGAGGGGAAGCATATGTAAACCCATGGCGATATCATAACAATGTATGGCTAAAACAATAATTAAAAAAAATATATATATAATAAAAAAAAAAAAAAAATGGAATACCAGATCATCTTACCTGCTTCCTAAAAAATATGTATGCAGTTCAAGAAACCACAGTTAGAACCAGACATAAAACAATGGACTGATTCCAAATTGGGAAAGGAGTACATCAAGGCTGTATATCATCACCCTGCTTATTTAACTAATATGCAGAATACATCATGGAAAATGCCAGGCTGGATGAAGCACAAGCTGGAATCAAGATTTCTGGGAAAAATATCACTATCCTCAGATATGCAGATGATACCATCCTTATGGCAGAAAATGAAGAGGAAATAAAGTGCCTCTTGATGAAATTGAAAGAGAAGAGGGAAAAAGGCTTGCTTAAAACTCAAAATTCAAGAAATGAAAATTATGGCATCTGGGCCCATCCTTTCATGGCAAATAAATTTAAAAACAATGGAAATAATGACAGATTTTATTTTGGGCGGCTCCAAAATCACTGCAGCTGGTGATTACAGCCATGGAATTAAAATTCGCTTGCTCCTTGGAAGAAAAGCTATGACCAACCTAGATAGCATATTAAATAGCAGAGACATTATTTTGCCCACAAAGTTCTGTCTAGTCAAATCTATGATTTTTCCAGTAGTCACATGTGGATATGAGAGTTGCACTATATAAAAAGGCTGAGTGCCAAAGAATTCATGTTTTTGAACTGCGGTATTGGAGAAGACTCTAGAGTTCCTTGTACTGCAAGGAGGTCAAACCAATCAATCCTGAAAGAAATCAATTTGGAATACTCATTGGTGGGACTGATGCTGAAGCTGAAGTTCCAATTCTTTGGCCATCTGATATGTAGAGCTGACTCATTAGAAAAGCCCCTGATGCTGGGAAAGGTTGAAGGTAATAAAATAATTGTATGACAGAGCATGAGATTGTTGGATGGCATCACCAACTAGATAGACGTGAGTCTGAGCAAGTTCCAGAAGTCAGTGATGTAAGGAAGCCTGGTGTGCTGCAGTCCATGGGGTTGCAAAGAGTAGGATATGACTGAGCGATAGAACCAAACCAATAATGACTGAAACTCTCTATGGAAATTATATGGACAGCACATTAATGATAAACTTTCACCTACTTAATTTTAACTCCCTGAAATTAAAGATACTCATAGTTTGATATGCTTTCCTATATACATTTGTCTCTTCTTGAAAAAAATAAAACTAAATACTATAGGCATACAAGCTATGCTTTCTTGAAAATTAAAAATTAAATCATATTAAATACACCACTATAAAGATTGATTTTTAAAATTTAACAAATCATAGATACGTTTCTGATACATCCATAAAGATCTAACCCACTTTTAAAACCTTCTATACTATTTTCTATTATGAATGAATCATACATTATTTAATCATTCTTGTATTACAGAACATTCAGGTTTTTTCAGGCATTTGCACCTTCAAAACTTCTATTAATAGAGCTTCCCTGGTGGCTCAGTGGTAAAGAATATGCCTGCCAATGCAAGAGACACAGGTTCAATCCCTGGTCCAGGAATATCCCACGTGCCCCAGAGCAACTAAGCCTGTGTGCCACAATTATTGAAATTGTGGTCTAGAGCCCAGGAGCTGCAACTACTGAGCTCACATTTTGCACCTACTGAAGTCCAAGCATCTTAGATTCAGTGCTCCACAGAACAGAAGCCATGCAATGAGAATATCATGCACCACAACTGGAGCGTAGCACCTGCTCACCACAACTAGAGAAAAGCCCATGAAGCAACAAAGACTCAACACAGCCAAAAATAAATAAATAAATAAAATTTAAAAATAATTCTGTTCTAAATGTATATAAATACATGAATAAAGTAGATAGATGTATAGAGTAGATAAGATAAAATATTAATATAGATATTTTCTTAGCTTCTTATCTGTAACAGCCTTTATTTATTTGAACTTATGCAAAATATTGAAAAGATTTTAATGTTCATATTTTCACTACATTAATTTGACTACAGTTAAGCTTTTTCCATTGATAGTATAATTTAATTGTTTAATCTGAGACCATCAGCATCACTTTTACTTAATCTTTATTTCTAATACAATACATTGATAAAATCACCTTAATATAAAAGAAAAAAATAGGCAAAAATGTTAACCTGTTCTCACTCCCTGAAAGTGTTTGGTATTTTAATGTGAAATGTCTACTTTGCATTATAGACATCAACACATTTAGCCAAAATATAAGTGGCTACTCAGCTGGCAAAGTTCCTAAATAATGCAGTTTTCAAAAAAGCAGAAATCAGCAAAGAAAATTTAGTTGAAATTCATTTTCAACTTTAAATCATTTCTTGAGGACAAGGGAATCAGGGTGAAAACAGTTTAATTCATGGAAAGTATCTTTAAAACTTTTCTCAAAATCTTACTCAATTTTCTCTACATATTGAAGTTTTTCTCCTCAGAATTCAACATTCATATAAAAAGTCTGTTATCCAGTTCATGGGGCTTTTTTCTTTCATATCATATCACTTTTCCTCAAACCCTGTAATTTCTATCCTATTCTGAAGCAAGTTCCCCTCTTTATTTCTTTTTCTTATTGTTCTTAATCAGTTACACAAAATATCTAAGAATATGTTGAGGAGGAAAACAGGTGCTGAGAACACTCGCAGGTCAAGAATTTTTTTCCAGTCATATTGATCTTAGAAGTCTTCAGTTGTTCATCACATTATTCTGAAGATTTTCTTATGATGGTTGATTTTATTAGAAGGGTGATTTTATATAGGAGGGTGATGACCTCAAAAGTGATTTAGTTATTATATTCAAGTATTTTTCATGTAGGCTCTTCTTAAGTAGAGAGATGTCTTAAAGTTTCTTACAAATTAAAGAAACATTAAAAACATGTTTCTTTATTTAATAAATATGTTTCCATAGTCTTATATCAGTAATACAATATAGTATAGATATTATGACAGAAAGTTTGTCACATGCTTATAGATGGTGGAACAATTAGCACATCAATCAATTAGTGCTTTTACTTTATGTTTCTATCATAAAAGATTAACATATAAATATTATTTATTTATGAATACAGATATGAAAATCTTATTCTTGATGAAAGGTTGGTAAAAAGTTAAACATTTTCTCTTATATATCACTAACAGATCTAGAGTCATTTGTTCCAATAAATAGACTAATTAATTGACATAAGTTTGAAACTAATTAATAATAATAGGTTAGTTAAATCTACGGTAAGAAAATAACTACTTAAACATAATCATATATAATCATGATTCAGCCTTTTTATCATTAGATATAAAAGTTATACCTGACCATTATCTTAACATAGTCTGCTCTTTATATATATCATTTATCTTCTGTAAAAATCAGTAAATATATTAAAGAAGTTAGTAGATGGGCCAATTATAATATTAAATAAGGTTTCAAAATATTTCAAATTCTTAGATTGGATTTAATAAAACTAACATTGTTCTCTAGAGTGTAGGTTCAAATACAATCACAGAACAGAATAGAAACAGATTTTATTTATTTCATTAATTCTTAAGGAATTTTAATTGGTAAATTAATTATTTAATTAATATTGATTTTAGGGGCTTCTTTGATAAATGAGACAATCTTATGAAAATATTGATACTGGATGAAATAAAAGATTATTGAATAAGTTATGATTGATGAAGGTGATCCTTCCTTAAAGACTCAATATTTTTCTACTCTTCAGTAATTCATTTTATTTTAAATGGAACTTTGGGTTTTATGGGTAAAGTATGGAACAAGAATACAGTCAATAAGCCAAGGTATTAGAAAATGCAATTCCATAACTATCTATTGAACATCCGCCTTTAAGGCTCTCCACTAGTTATGTCACAATCTTTTGACAAAATACTAGGTAAAGGAAGGACTAAGCTTTTTTAAAAAATTAGTTTTAATTGGAGCATAATTGCTTTACAATATTGTTTTGATTTCTGCCATATATCAACATGAAGCAGTCATTAGCATACATATGTCCTCTCCCTCTTGAATTGATAACCTTTTAAAATTGTCACTATGTCATCCAAAAAGCCCTTTCTCAAAGGAATAATAGGGAATCCAACATATAGATAATAAAGACAACATTTCTTTGTTTGTTTTATATTTGTAAAGTTTCTGTTGTTTAATGTAGGGAAGCAAATAATTTTCTTCTCCCATTTTAGGGACCCTGTCTGGCTTGAAAGTTAAACCAACAAAGAGAGATTAAACAGGAAAATAGAAAAAAAAGAAAAAAACCTCAATGTAAATTTTATATAGCATGGGAGCTTTTGGGAAATAAAGACCCAAAGAAACAGTAGAACCTGGGTATTTTAATACTAGGTTTGACAAAGAATAGGCAGCGATGAAGAAATAAAATAGGGCAAAAAGTATGAGGTAGGTGAAGTAAACTGGGAAACTCAGTGAGGGCTGTTTGTTCACTTTTCTCAGTATCTCTATGTCTACAGAGACAACAATGCTCCTCTCCTCTGCATATACAGAGGGCATATATCACATGAGGGCCTTATGATCTGCTTCAGAAGAGAAGGACAGAGTGAAAGTTAGAATGCCCTTCCTTCTCAGACTTCCCAGGTTGTCCAGTGCTCCCAATGCAGGAGGCCTGGGTTTGATTTCTAGTCAGGAAACTAAATCCCTCAAGCTGCAACCAATAGTTCACATGCCACAACTAAAGATTCCACATGCTGCAACTAAGACCTGGCACAGCCAAAATAAATTAAAAAGATACATATTTTAAAAATGATAACTTTCCTTTTCTGCCATTTTCTTTCAGCTGAAAATATTCAATATTCTAAGCTGTTATATTTTTGGATGGTATGTCCAAAATTCTATCACTAGGTACTGGATATGATTCCAGCAATGTGACCTCATTTATTCCATAACACTCTGTTACTTTCTAAAAGAGATTCTACCATAAGCCATTTATTCCTTAATATAATTTAGAAAAACACTGGAGGTGATATGTGGTTGATGTGGCCATTGTGGTTAAGTGGTATTAAGAAGCAACATGAATAAAATACAACCACTAAACCCTCACTGTGGAGTATGGCATGATAGTTCATCTTTGGATTTTATGCCACCTGTCAGCATTTACTTTATTCATTGTAGCTTGTGCTACCCATTAAAGCATCATTAAAATAAATTCTATGAAAAAGCACACTCATCTTTGCCTCTGATTACCAAGAGTGAAGACTGTATTTCAACGCAGATTTTAAATATTTGTATCATAATTGGACACAAGCTGCTCTGAACATCTGCTTGTTATCAAGAACAAGAATGACGTATCTCTTGCTCTAGATTTGTTTAATGGACAAATTCAGAAATGATGCCTACAGTATGCTGAGACTTTGAGCCAGACCCTTAATTTTTTATAAGAATGAGTTGCAGGAACTTAAGTGAGAAAAAAGATGCTGCCTCTAGCAGATATAGACAGTTTCATTCCATAAACTTATCATTCATGTAAATTTTTCTTTTTAATCTCTTAGTCTAAGGTATAACATTTTGTAATTAAAATTTTGTTGGTCTAAATATCCAGGTGCATAGCTACTCATTATTCATGTCTTCTGAATCCATTAAATTTGTCATTAGTAATAATATATCCTTGTTTATTTTTTAATCAATTTTCCCAATATCTCAAGCATTTGTTTTTCATTAATTTAATAAGTCATCACTTGTTACTTAAGATGCATACTAATCAAAAATGTTTTTAAAACCCCTAACTGTATGTTACACAAAGTTTTACTCCATCATCTGGTTCTGATTTATAATTTGTTAAGCAAAACCTTTTAAACTATCAATAAATTAATTAATTTCTTTATTCAAAACATATTTGTTGAACGTTTTTTGCATATCTGACATACATGTTAAGCATGAGAGAGTCTGTGCTGAGCAAAGAGATATGAACTTGATTCTATAAGGAAAAGAGAAAGAATTGAGTAATCACTAAATGATGTATAACACCAACTGCTATGTATTATGATGGAAAGAGCACAGTCCTATGAGATTACTGACTTAAACTTGGAGGTCATGAAAGACACTTCTGCATGAATAAAACTTAAGCTGAGGTCTGAAGGATGTTAGTAAAAGAGAAGGAAAAAGGCCAGAGGTGGTGTAAGAATTTTTCAGATGCAGAACAATATGGGTAGCAGTTATATGGTAGAAGAGAGCTCACCACCCTATAGGAATGAAAACCAGGCCCATGTGGCTGGAGCATGTGGTGCCAAGAGGGAGATGTTGTGAGATGAGGGTGGACAAGTAAATAAGGGCTATGTTAAACTATGGCCATGTTCAAGATACAGGTCTTAATTTTTCAAGCCACAGAGATTATTGGTTTAAATAGGGATATAATTTTATATTTAAAATTTAATAATATATGGGTTTCCCTCGTAGCTTAGTTGGTAAAGATTCTGCTTACAATGAAGGAGACCCGGGTTCAATTCCTGGATTGGGAAATTCATTTCATTGAGAAGGAAATGAAAACCCACTTCAGTATTCTTGCCTAGAGAATCCCAATGGACAGTGGAGTCTGACAGGCTACAGTCTATGGGGTCACAAGAGTTGGAAAACATTTAGAGATTAAACTATTACTCTCTTCAGTTCAGTTCACTTAGTCTGACTGTTGTGCATTACTGATAAATGTAAAATCGTGCAGCCGCTGGAAAACAGTTTGGTACCTCAAAAAGTATCAGTTCAGTTCAGCCACTCAGTCTCTCTGACTCTTGGTGACCCCATGTACTGCAGCACCCCAGGTTTCCCTGTTGATCACCAACTCTCCCAGCTTGCTCAAATTCATGTCCACTGAGTCAGTGATGCCATCCAATCACCTCATCCTCTGTCATCTCCTTCTCCAACCTTCAATCTTTCCCAGCATCAGGAGTCAGTTCTTCACATCAGGTGGCCAAAGTATTGCAGCTTCATCTTCAGTGTCAGTTCTTCCAATGAACACCCAGGACTGATTTCCTTTAGGATTCATTGGTTTGATTTCCTTGCAGTCCAAGGGACTCTCAAGAGTCTTCTCCAACACCAGAGTTCAAAAGCATCGATTCTTCAGTGCTCAGTTTTCTTTATAGTCCAACTCTCACATCCATACATGACTACTGGAAAAACCATAGCTATGAATAGACGGACCTTCATTGGCAAAGTAATGTCTCCGCTTTTGAATATGCTGTCTAGGTGGTCATAGCTTTTCTTCCAAGGAGCAAATATCTTTTAATTTCATGGTTGCAGTCACCATCTGCAATTATTTTGGAGCCCCCCAAAATAAAGTCTGTCACTGTTTCCATTGTTTCCCCATCTATTTGCCACGAAGTAATAGGACCGGGTGCCACAATGTTCATTTTTTTGAATGCTGAGTTTTAAGCTAGCTTGCCTGTGAATGTCCCAGACTTGCCTGCGAGTGTTTTCTTGGGTTCCAAAATCACTGCAGATGGTGACTGCAGCCATAAAATTAAAAAAATGCTGACTCCTTGAAAGAAAAGTTATAACCAACTTAGAAGGCATATTAAAAAGCAGAAACATTACTTTGCCAACAAAGTTCTGTCTAGTTAAAGTTCTGGTTTTTCCAGTAGTCATGTATGGATATGAGAGTCGGACTATAAATAAAGAATTGAGTGCCAAAGAATCGATGCTTTTGAACTGTAGTGCTGGAGAAGATTCTTGAGAGTCCCTTGGAGATCAAAGAGATCCAACCAGTCCATCCCAAAGGAAATCATCCCTGAATATTCATTAGAAGGACTGATGCTGAAGATGAAACTCCAATACTTTGGCCACTTCACACGAAGAACTGACTAATTTGAAAAGACTCCGATGCTGGGAAAGATTGGAGGCAGGAGGAGAAGAGGATGACAGAGGTTAGATAGTTGGATGGTATCACCGACTCAATGAGTTTGAATAAACTCTGGGAGTTGGTGATGGACGGGAAGGCCTGATGTGCTGCAGTCCATAGGGTTTCAAACAGCCAGAAATGACTGAGAGACTATACTGAACTGAACTTCTCACAGTCTCAGTATTGAGGCTGTATAGTCTCTGATTTCTGGGTCTCAAAGTTTCGTGATACATATATAATCTCAAGTTGTAGCAGATTATAAATATAGTATCCTTGTGACCTTACAGTTTCAAAGTCCAAATTATTTGTATTCTCACTGAATGAAGATAGATTGAATTAGTTTTACAATGTTTGTTTAAATGGCCCTCCTGGAGGAAAAGGCCTGAACTCATTTTTTAAACCTTTGAAAAGTGTGGTAAGCTGTCTAACTGAAGCTGCAATGAAAGCTAACCCCAATTCAAACTTCAGTACTATCAAAGATAATAACCCACTAGAGGCAGAAGAAATTGAGAATTGAGTTGAAATTCAAAGAGCTTTTCCTCTTATTTTCTGGTGTTTATATTTCAAAGTCCTGCTTAAACTGCCACTCAGCTTCAAACAAGATGAACTCCTAATAGACACACCATGACCAGTCCCCTCATTCTAGCTTTTAGAGGAAAGAGTGTTGACACATACAAATATGTGCACTCATATGTTTGTGTGTGTGTATATATACATATATATACATTATGTGTGTATACATATATATATATATACATATATATATATATATGAGTTAAAACTCAATATTAAATAAACTAAGATTATGGCATCTGGTTCCATCAATTCATGGCAAATAGATGGGGAAAAGTGTGAAGCAATGACAGACTGTCTCTTCTAAACCTCTAAAATCTCTGCAGATGGTGACTACAGCCAAGAAATTTGAGGAAACTTACTTCTTGGAAAGAAGGCTATGACAGACCTAGATAATATGTTAAAAAACACAGACATCACTTTGCTGACAAAGGTCCATATACTAAAAACGATGATTTTTCCAGTAGTCATGTACAGATGTAAGTTCAGTTCAGTCATTCAGTCATGTCTGACTCTTTGCAACCCCATGAATCACAGTACGCCAGGCCCCCCTGTCCATTACCAACTCCAAGAGTCCACCCAAACACTTGTCCACTGAGTCAGTGATGCCATCCAGCCATCTCATCCTCTGATGTCCCCTTCTCTTCCCGCCCCCAATCATTCCCAGTAACAGGGTCTTTTCCAATGAGTAAACTCTTCGCATGAGGTGGCCAAAGTATTGGAGCTTCAGTCTCAACATAAGTCCTTCCAATGAACACCCAGGGCTGATATCCTTTAGGATGGGCTTGTTGGATCTCCTCTCAGTACAAGGGATTCTCAAGAGTCTTCTCCAACACCACAGTTCAAAAGCATCAATTATTCAGTGTTAAGCTTTCTTCACCATCCAACTCTCACATCCATACACGACTACTGGAAAAAGCATAGCCTTGACTAGACAGACCTTTGTTGGCAAAGTAATGTCTCTGCTTTTCAATATGCTGTCTAGGTTGGTCATAACCTTTCTTCCAAGAAGTAAGTGTCTTTTAATTTCATGGCTCTAATCACCATCTGCAGGGATTTTGGAGCCTAACAGATATAAGAGTTGGACCATTAAGAAGACTGAGTGCTGAAAAATTCATGCTTTCAAACTGTGGTGCTGGAGAAGACTCTAGAGAGTCCCTTGGACTGCAAGGAGGTCAAACCAGTCAATTCTAAAGGAAATTAACCATGAATAGTCACTGGAAGGACTGATGCTGAAGCTGAAGCTCCAATACTTTGGCAACCTAAGGTGAAGAGCCAACTCATTAGAAAAGACCCTGATGCTGGGAAAGATTGAAAGCAAAATAAGAAGGGGACAACAGAGGATGAGATGGTTGAATGGCACGACCAATTCAATGGACATGAACTTGGGCAAACTCCAGGATATAGTGAGGGACAGAGAGGCCTGGTGTGCTGCAGTCTATGGAGTCACAAAGAGTGGGACATGACTTAGTGACTGGACAAAAGCAATATGTATAATAGCTTGTGGTCTATTGTGAAATTAAAATTCAGCCAGAGACACAAATATATCTATTACCTTAATTTTGCAGAATTATCACCTGGCTTCCACAAGGCATTTTCCTGACTACAGTCATACTCTGATACCTGGGAACTGGCACGAGTTCAGAACCAATGTCCAGTTGTCTCTTCCCATTACACATTAATATTTGTAGATAGACTTTGACAAATTTCCCTGATGGCTCAGACTGTAAAGTGTCTGCCTACAATGCAGGAGACCCAGTTTCGATCAGTGGGTCAGGAAGATCCTTTGGAGAAGGAAATGGCAACCCACTCCAGTACTCTTGCCTGTAAAATCCCAGGGACAGAGTAGCATTGTAGACTACAGCCCATGGGGTCACAAAGACTCAGACACAACTGAGTGACTTACTTTCACTTTGACCAATTTAGTGAATGTTGGTGGAAAATTAAAAAATACATTTATGGCCCTTTAAAAAGTTTATTTATTTATTTATTTTTAAGTATTTCCCATCACCCCAGGGGCCAATTCTGAAAAATGATTCTGATGAAAAATTAGATCCATGTCTTTGATTATCCACCATAGTGACTCAGTTCAGAACTCGGTTAAAGATAATGTCAATCTCATACTTTTAGTTTTACAATCAAACAACCCCTTGGTAGGTTTATCATATATATTTCACTCCTAGTAAAAACATATCAATTCAGTTCAGTTTAGTCACTCAGAATATCCGACTCTATATGACTCCATGAATTGTGGCACACCAGGCCACCCTGTCCATTACCAACTCCCAGATTTTACCCAAACTCATGTCCATGGAGTCAGTGATGCCATCCAACTATCTCATCCTCTGTCATCCCCTTCTCTTCTTGCCCTCACTCTTTCCCAGAAACAGGGTCTTTTCAAATGAGTCAGATCTTAGCAATAGCTGGTCAAAGTATTGGACTCTCAGCTTCAACGTCAGTCCTTCCAGTGAACACTCAGGACTGATCTCTTTTAGGATGGACTGGTTGGATCTCCTTGTAGTCCAAGGACTCTCAAGAGTCTTCTCCAACACCACAGTTCAAAAGCATCAATTCTTTGGTGCTCAGATTTCTTTGTAGTCCAACTCTCACACTCATACATGACTACTGGAAAACCCATAGCCTTGACTAGATGGACCTTTGTTGGCAAAGTAATGTCTCTACTTTTTAATATTCTGGCTAGGTTGGTCATAACTTTCTTTCCAAGGAGTAAGTGTCTTTTAATTTCATAGGTTTAATCACCATTTTCAGTGATTTTGGAGCCCTCAAAAATAAAGTCACACACCTTTTCCACTGTTTCCCCATCTATTTGTCATGAAGTGATGGGACAGGATGCCATGATCTTAGTTTTCTGAATATTGAGCTTTAAGCCAACTTTTTCACTCTGCTCTTTCGCTTTCATCAAGAGGCTCTTTAATTCTTCACTTTCTGATGTGAGGGTGGTGTCATCTGCGTATATAAGGTTATTGATATTTCTCCAAGTAATCTTGATTCCAGTTTGTGCTTCTTCCAGTCCAGTGTTTCTCAAATGTATTCTGTATATAAGTTAAATAAGCAGAGTGACAATATTCAGCCTTGACATATTCCTTTTCCTGTTAGGAAACAGTCTGTTGTTCCATGCCCAGTTCTAACTGTTGCTTCCTCACCTCCTTACAGGTTTCTCAAGAGGCAGGTCAGGTGGTCTGGTATTCCCATCTCTAAGAATTTTCCACAGTTTATTGTGATCCACCCAGTCAAAGGCTTTGGTATAGTCAATAAAACAGAATAGATGTTTTCTGGAAGTCTCTTACTTTTTTGATGATCCAACAGATGTTGGCAATTTGATCTCTGGTTCCTCTGCCTTTTCTAAAATCAGCTTGAATATCTGAAAGTTCACAGTTCACATACTGCTGAAGCCTAGCTTGAAGAATTTTGAGCATTTCTTTACTAGCATATGAGATGAGTGCAATTGTATGGTAGTTTGAACATTCTTTGGCATTCTCTTTTTTAGCACTGGAATGAAAACTGACCTTTTCCAGTCCTGTGGACACTGCTGAGTTCTCCATATTTGCTGACATATTGAGTGCAGCATTTTTCATAGCATCATCTTTTAGGATTTGAAATAGCTCAACTGGAATTCCATCACCTCCACTAGCCTTGTTCATAGTGATACTTTCTAAGGACCAGTTGACTTCACATTCCAGGATGTCTGGCTCCAGGTGAGTGATCACACCATCGTGATTATCTGAGTCATGAAGTTCTTTTTTGTACAGTTCTGTGTATTCTTGCCACCTCTTCTGAATATCTTCTGCTTCTGTTAGGTTCATACCATTTCTGTCCTTCATTGAGCCCATTTTTGTATGAAATGTTCACTTGGTATCTCTAATTTTCTTGAAGAGATCTCTAGTCTTTCCCATTCTATTGTTTTCCTCTATTTCTTTGTATTGATCACTGAAGAAGGCTTTCTTATCGCTCCTTGCTATTCTTTGGAACGCTACATTTAGATGAGAATATCTTTCCTTTTCTCCTTTGCTTTCATTTCTCTTCTGGTTATGGCTATTTGTAAGGCCTCCTCAGACAGCCATTTTGCTCTTTTGCATTTATTTTTCTTAGTGATGGTCTTGATCCCAGTCTCCTGTACACTGTCATGAACCTCCATCCATAGTTCCTTAGGCATTCTGTCTATCAGATATAGTCCCTTAAATCTATTTCTCATTTCCACTGTATAATCATAGGGATTTGATTTAGGTCATACTTGAATGGTCTAGTGGTTTCCCCCACTTTAGTCAATGTAAGTCTGAATTTGGCAATAAGGAGTTCATGATCTGAGCCACAATCAGCTCCCAGCCTTGTTTTTGTTGACCTTACAAGGCTTCTCCATCTTTGGCTGCAAAGGATATAATCAATCTGATTTCGGTACTGACCATCTGGTGATGTCCATGTGTATATCTTCTCCTATGTTGTTGGGAGAGGGTGTTTGCTATGACCAGTGCGTTCTCTTGACAAAACTCTATTAGCCTTTGCCCTGCTTCATCCTGTACTCCAAGGCCAAATTTGCCTGTTTCTCCAGGTGTTTCGTGACTTCCTACTTTTGCATTCCAGTCCCCTCTAATGAAAAGGACATCTTTTGGGGGTGTTAGTTCTAAAAAGTCTTTTAGATCTTCATTGAACCATTCATCTTCAGCTTCTTCAGCTTGACTGGTTGAGGCATAGACTTGGATTGCTGTGATATTGAGTGGTTTGCCTTGGAAATGAACGGAGACCATTCTGTCGTTTTTGAGACTGCATCCAAGTACTGCATTTCAGACTCTTTTGTTGACTATGATGGCTACTCCATTTCCTTTAAGAGTTTCCTGCCCACTGTAGTAGATATAATGGTCATCTGAGTTAAATTCACCCATTCCAGTCCATCTTAGTTTGCTAATTCCTAGAATGTCAACATTCACTCTTGCCATATCATGTTTGACCACTTCCAATTTGCCTTGATTCATGGACCTAACAGTCCAGGTTCCTATGCAATATTACTGCTTACAGTATCGGACTTTGCTTCCATCACCAGTCACATCCACAACTGGGTGTCATTTTTGCTTTGTCTCCATCTCTTCATTCTTTCTGGAGTTATTTTCTGCTTATCTCCACTAGCATATTGCACACCTACTGACCTGGGGAGTTCATCTTTTAGTTTCCTATCTTTTTTCCTTTTCATATGGTTCATGGAGTTCTCAAGGCAAGAATACTGAAGTGGTTTGCTTTTCCCTTTTCCAGTGGACCACATTCTTTCAGACCTCTCCACCATGACCCGTCCATTTTGTGTGGTCCCACATGGCATGGCTTAGTTTCATTGAGTTAGACAAGGCTATGGTCCATGTGATCAGATTGGCTAGTTTTCTGTGATTGTGGTTTCAGTCTTTCTGGTCTTTGATGCCCTCTCTCAGTGCCTACTATCTTACTTGGATTACTCTTACCTTAGATGTGGGTATCTCTTCACATTTGCTCCAGCAAAGCACAGCTGCTGCTCCTGACCTTGGACTTGGGGTCATAATCAATTAGGTAAGAGCAAAAATGAGTGCATGTAAAAGTATTATATTTACCAGTATCTTGCAGATTCCTAATATGATGGTTAGATTCATTAGTAAGTGGTAGTAAAGTGCTAATACTTGTCCTCTTGGACTATATAGCCTTGCTTATAATCAAATATTTCATTTCAATAATAATATTCAGAATTTTGCTTCCATTTTGCTGAGGACAGCTACAGAAACAATGTCTTGCTGAAGAGAGTGACTCCTGGATCTTCTTGGCACCTATTTAACATATACATAAGCGTATGACAAATTCCTCCAAGAAGGCTCTCAGCCTGCATTTGAATGCTTTTCTTTTCATTATACAATTAGATTTCTCAAATCTCTATTTCATTTAGTGTAGTACACTCCCAGGTCCAGATTTCTTGCCAAACAGCTGAGCAATCTGTTAGGCTTTCTCCCAGAATCTGTGGTAAGTGTATCCATACTAATGTGTTTGACTTAATTTAAAGTTGTGTTTCTTTTTCTTGTTCTAACACCACTAAAATTATTTTTATACATAGCTATCAGGTCACTTCCTGTATTGATTCACAACATTTTTACAATTAGTTTGCTGTGTAAGCATTTATCTCCAGGGTAAGCTTTTCTACTTGTATATTTGGAGTATACTTGAACCTGAATTACTTGAATTTTAC
Source organism: Antilocapra americana (assembly GCA_007570785.1). NCBI lineage: Eukaryota > Metazoa > Chordata > Mammalia > Artiodactyla > Antilocapridae > Antilocapra > Antilocapra americana. Next base: position 5,707,509 of record ML664163.1, on the reverse strand, counting down.
TTGAATCTGGTTAAGATTTTCTGTTTGTACACTTAGAGTACGCTTGCTTCTCTGGTGGCTCAGATGGTAAAGAATCTTCCTGCAATGCAGGAGATCTGGGTTTGATTTCTGTGTTGGGAAGATTCCCTGGAGGAGGGCATGGCAACCCACTCCAGTATTCTTGCCTGGAGAATCCCCATGAATAGAGGAGGCTGGTGTGCTGCAGTACATAGAGGCACAAAGAGTTGGACATGACTGAGTGACTAAGCACATGAATCTGAAACTAGTTAATTTTTCTAAAGGAAATGAGAAGTTGTAGAGATTAGCCTTTGGGAAATTTGTAATCAACTTTCTAAAACAAAAGAGCAGTTTAAAAGAAAAATAAGAACAACAGTAACAATAAAACATTTCGTGGGGTGAAGTCTAAACATGGTAGGAATAAATTTTTCAAACAAAAAATTAGGGATTTTGGCTAATAAGGACAAAATTATTGAAAGTACTAGAGGAGGAGGGTCTTATTTTTAAATTCCATGAATATCTTCCAGGACTGATTCACCAGGGAAGCAACTCTGACTACCAGTTTGAATTCTTGAGAAATGTTTATACTTAAAAATGCAATACAGAATTTAATCAAAAAGCCATTGTTACCACTCTATCTTTTGATAACCAGAAAGCTGGAGAGTAGACACTGAAACTTAGTTGCAGAGGATTTTCATGTTAACAAAAGTTTTCTTACAAAAAGGAAAAATCAAAACATGTCCAAAGAAGCAATTAGAAGGCTTCCTCTTTTCATTTACCTCTACTTGTCAAATTCCAGGTACATTTATAGATAGAATCACTTAATAGACAGATAATTTACTCTTCGCAAAAGAATGGAATGATGGCTAAGTTACACAATCCAGAGTATCCACAATACTATAAAAGAAAAATCAAAGCATCTTATCAGATAATTGTAATGATAATTAGAAAAAATATCTATATACACAGGTGCATGCATGTGTGCTAAGTCACTTCAATCATGTCCATCTCTTTGCATCTCAATGGACTGTAGGCCACCAGGCTCTTCTGTCCATAGAATTCTCCAGGCAAGAATATTGGACTGGGTTGTCATGCCCTTCTCCAGGGTATCTTCCTGATCCAGGGTTTAAAACCACATATTCTGTGACTCCTGCATTGCAGGCAGATTTTTTACTGCTGAGCCACTAGGAAAGCCCCACAGAGGTGTAGCCATACATATATATATGAAGACTTTCCAATTTGTAGCCATGTACTATAGTGTCAAAGTGGTTTGCCCCTAAAGGTATTTCACATAGATAGAAATAACTTAGGCATGATCATGAAGAACACTCCTTTGATGTGTGTCAATAATTTTATTGCTATGTCACTAATGAGAAGACAGATGGATGAGTACTGTGACTTCAGCTGGAGGCCTGTTGTATAACTTGCAATTAAGTATTAATATAATTCTTAGTAGAGTGGTGTATGCTTAGTTGTGTCCAACTCTTTGCAATTCCATGAACTGTAGCCCACCAGGCTCCTCAGTCCATGGAATTTCCCAGGCAATAATACTGGAGAGGGTTGCCATTTCCTTCTCCAGGGGATCTTTCTGACCCAGGGATTGAAACTGTGTCTCTTGGGTCTCCAGCATTGGCAGGCAGATTCTTCACAACTGTGCCACCTGGGTATATTCATATTCCGCATTAATGTATAAAAAGGGCAGCTGGAAATGCAGTTTTTAAACTGAAATCATTACAAAGCTGGTCACAAATAAGCTATAATTCATAAATATTTATGACATCTCATATTCATCTATGCTTTTTAGCCAGAATTTTTATTTATTTACTCAATTGGTGACTTCTCCATTTTAATGAGAGAAGAGTTGGCCTTTTATCCTTAGCGATGTAAATTGTTTCCTATAAAGTGTAATTTGAGTAGCTATAACTGACCTCTAGACAAATGTTTCCTACCAAGCCTCTTATAGTTCCTAAGGTTCTGGTTGTTAGCATCACTTCCTAAAACTTAGCTAGGTTGGAACAGCAGGAGGAGTAAGTTATTGATTTTTTTTCTATAAAAGCTGTTGCAATTTAAGAGACATCAGGAACTCAAAATACTGAAATTAAAATTTCTACTGGTAAAATTAGGGATAATGAAGGTCAGGATTCTGGTCTTGTCTGGTATGAGAAAAGTATTTTTAGTAGAGAACTGTTCCCAACATAGCAAAGTGTTATGGGCTCCAGTAATCATGTTTAAGTTCTAACTTTTAGGACCTCAGAATGTGACTGTATTTGGAGAAAGGGTCTTTAAAAAAGTAATTAAATTAAAGTGAGGGCTTATGTTGGGCCTTGGTCCAATATGACTCATGTCCTCATAAGAAGAAGAAATTAGGATACAGGTGACAGAAGGAACACTATGTTAAAACATAATAAGCAGCTCATCTATAAGTCAAGGAGAGAAGCCTCAGAGAAAACCTTCAGTTACCTTGATCTCAGACTTCTGGCCTCCAAAATTGTGAGAAAATAGATTTCTATATTTAATCTACCTAGTCTGTGGTACTTTGTTATAGCAGCTTTAAGACTTCTACAAGGGAATGCCAAGTACCTTGGTCAGGATGTGTATGCTTAGTCACTCAATCCTGTTTGACTCTTTTTGATTCAATAGACTGCAGCCCACCAGGATCCTCTGTCCATGGGGAATCTCCAGGCAAGAATACTCGAGTGGGTTTCATGCCCTCCTCCAGGGGATCTTCCCAATCTAGGGACTGAATCCATGTCTCCTACATTGCAGGCAGATTCTTTACCAACTGAGCCACCATGGAAGCCCTGGTTAGGATAGGGTTGAATATGTTAAGAATTTTTTTTTCTTAAATTATTAGCTGAAAGGGTCTGAGAGAGAAAAATTGAGTGTGCTTTGTTATTGTTGTTCAGTCACTAAGTTGTGTTCAACTCTGCAACTCCATTGACTGCAGCACGCTAGGCTCTTCTGTCCTCTACTATCTTCTGGAGTTTACTCAAATTCATGTCCATTGAGTCATGATGCTGTCTAACCCTCTCATCCTCTGCTACCCCTGTCTTCTTTTGCCTTCAGTCTTTCCCAGCATTAGGGTCTTTTCCAATGAGTCCACTCTTTCCATCAAACGGCCAAAGTATTGGACCTTCAGGTTCAGCAAGACTTTCCAATGAATATTTAGGATTGATTTCCCTTAGAATTGCCGGGTTTGATCTGCTTGCAGTCCAAGTAATGCTCACGAGTCTTCTCCAGCACCACATTTCAAAAGCATCAGTTCTTCAGTGTTCAGTATTCTTTATGGCTGAACTCTTGCCTCTGTACATGACTAATGGAAAAACTATAGCTTTAACATAGCTTTAAGTGTGCTTACTCTAGAACTATTTGCTCAGGAACTATATTTAAAGCACAGTATAACCTACAGTTACTGAGAGTTCATTTAACATATTATATCACATTTAAGAGAATTTCAACACTATTATCATTGTGGTTTATACTAAGAAGACTTGGATTTACCATTGCACACACACATACTCCATCACTCACTCACCCTGGCTCATACAAGTAGACATGGATTGACCTGAAAGCTATTGATAAAAATGTTAGGCTTCAAGGCTATCATGTGCTCACATCTTTTGAAGTCTCTGTACTTAATTTTGTATTTGTGATTTTACATCACTCCAATAATTTGAATCCCCATCCCCAAAGTAGTGTGTCCCTCTGCGTATTTGTGTGTGTGTGTGTGTGTTTATGTGTGTGTTCTGTCAAAAAAAACTAGAAAGATGACTGGTGTTTACATACTCCCTCTCTAGGCTGTCAATGGCTGACTTCCTAATAGTAAGGACCATACTGTATTGTTTCCAAAAAGCCTATCAAAGTATCTGACCTACAACACCATTCTACAAATATTTGCTAGTGAAAGGGAGAGAGGAAAGGAAGGCAGCTTAATAAAAACAAAAATAAACATTTTTTTCAAAAATAAAGGTGCTATAGATTTTTAAGTCTAAAAAAAAGAGAAAAGAGTTACAAGAATGCAGCCATATAAAGTTAAGTTCTAAATGTACTATTTGAACAAGATAATCTCATTATGGATGGAAATTATATAGTCTCACTTACGACACTGAGGTTTTAAATTGTTTACTTTTAATAAGCACAAAAATCATTCTACTGAATTTATTTTGTCCAGTTACTATTATTTCATATGAAAATATTAGGCAGGTTTCATTAATATACACTTAAAAAAATCAAGTTTTATGTGTCTTTCCAATATGATAGAAAGTGTTAAACACTTCTTCAGGAAAGTGTTAAAGATATACACTAGTTTCAGTGATGCGTGCTTCTGTGTGCACTCTATTTGATTTTGTCATCACTTGAGAAAGCTTCAAAGAGACATAGATCTAAATTCAAGAGATCATTAATGGAAACCAAACCCAGCTTATTGTGTTACAGTCATAAAACTTATGTTCGAATTATAGCTATATCCTTTATAATTCAACTAATAAGTTAGGTGAAGAGACAACCACATAGTTCAGCCTTGATACAGTTCTTATTTCCTGAAGCATAATAAAGAATAGACAACGAAATAAGATATCAGCTGCCAAAATGACTGAAAAAAAAAAGGCATGTAAAAGTTTTATATCTGTAGAATTTTCTGTTTTCATTGCCTGATCACTCTGCAGTCTGCGGGGTCGCAAAGAATCAACGACTGAGCGACTGAACAACAAAACGATTTCTGAAATTAAAGTATTGCATATTTGGATATTTCAAAATAATGTAACCTTAATTCATAAGCATATGGGAACAAGAATCAGAATAAAGCATGGTCATTTATCAACAGTGCTATTGGAGGATGCTGGAATCTTTTTTCTTCCTTCTCTGCTTTTGATATATAGGGATGATAAGAAGAAAGAAAATGGTCATTAGTGTATTCATTTACTTTATTAATGTGATTTAGAAGCAATGTTTTACAATATTGACGTCATATATATCCTCTTATCTTTTAGCACCATACTTATTTTTCAAAAGAAGTTGAATTAAATCATCTCTAATTAACTGTATTAGTTGCATTTACTTTTCACTAAGGACTTTGCCATCAAAAAGAAACTTCACTGGGAGAAAAATTGGGAGGTAATAGGAAATATGATTATACAATCAATCCCTCTATCAATGTGTAGGGTTGCACTTGGTCTTTGAATGTATGAAAGTGAATTATATACACATTGACACATAAATAGACAAACATTACTGTTGTCTTTTTTCTAGTTACTGACCTTTTTATAACATGACATGTAATGGTGAATATTTTGGAGAATCACTGATTTCTCTGTCAGACTTCAATGGTTTAGAGTACCAGAGGTAGAATAAAGGGCATGAACTTCCAGGTAGGGAGGCAGGAAGAGAGGGAAGGAGGAAGAGAGAGAAAAAAAGAGAGTGAGAGAATATCATTATGTCTGCTGGCATAACACCCTGAATAAGGTTGATTACCATAAAAGCAGGGCATCAGTTCAGTTCAGTTCAGTCACTCAGTTGTGTCCAACTCTCTGCAACCCCATGAACCGCAGTATGCCAGGCCTCCCTGTTCATCACTGTTGTAGCCACGCGCTCTGGGAAGCAAACTCACTCAGAACAACGCAGACAGTGAAGTGCAGTTTATTACACCGGCGGGCCCAAGGCAGAGTCTCCTCTTAGCCAAGGACCCCGACCAGCATTTGTGAGGATCTTTTATACCCATGTGTACATGTCTAAACCCACCACCCCAAATCACCCGGAACTTACATCAACAAAGGAAAAGTAAATACAATCACAATAATCCCATCATTCAAGTATCATGTGTTAGAACAGTCGATAATCAATAAGCCCGAGGTTACACTCCAAATGGTTAATAGTCGATAAGCCCAAGGTTACTATCAGAAGGTTTATGACCTGTCAGGAGCCAGGGTTTATGACCTGTCAGGAGCCAGGGGTTTATGACCTGTCAGGAGCCAGGGGTGATTAGTGCATGTTATCACTTAGGTGTTGAGTATCTTGGATCTAACCTTCGAGATTCTCCTGTCCAGAGGGGAGTCTAATCCCTCCATTGTAATTTCCACAGGCACTAAGCAGTTCAGAAAGGTGCCTGAGCATGATCAGCATGAACAGGCCCGAAATGGAGATTGGGCCCTACGAATTCCTTCTTCATTCCCCACTCTTGATGCTCTTAGTTTCTATAATGAGCATCATTCACTGGAATATATTTTACCTTAGTCTTTCGGCCATCTAGATGAGAGAACGCTATCAACCTCTGGGTTACAAAATTCCCAAGGCATTGTAAGAAACAAGGCCCACAGAGCAGTATAATTAAAACCATTAATGACAACAGTAACAATAGTTTTCTACCAGTCTCCCTTTACCCAGGATAGGACCGAAGTCCAAAAGGGAATCTTTTCATTAGACATGGCTTTCACTTGGTTTTGCATATCCTCCAAGGCAGTGGATACATTTCCAGACAGGTCAGGAATGTATACACAACATTTGACTTTAATTATGGTGCAAGTCCCCCCTTGGGCTGCTGTGAGTATATCTAATGCCATCTTATTTTGAATTACTGCCTTCTTTATCTGAATTTGTTCTTCATTTAAAGCTTGAATGGCTTTTGTACTGTCTAAAAGGGCTTGTCTAGTGAAATTAGTTAGGGCCTCTACCTTAATCATGACATCTGTTGTCCCTATACAGGGCACAAACAGGGCAGCAAGATAGTCATACCATTGAAACATGGATCGTGTCCATCTTGGATGTAGATAGGGCAGATTTACAGGTGGTTGGTGTAGGCTGGCTTTAATACTGCCATGGGCAAAGGCAAATCTTAGTGTCATTGCTTTGAGAATGGTAGCGTCTAAGCCTGACATGACTCACAAAACTCAAGTGTTTAGCAATACAGTGTCTAATCTGAAGTTACACCCATAGTATCACCTAATTATTTTTCAGGATGTCTGAACCATAGAAAATTGTACTTAGTCACCATTAATGATGTCAGTGTTTTTCTAGATATGAGAAGATGCAAGAATTGGAACTCATGAAATCTTTTCCTGAAAAGATCTAACTATCTGAAGGCCTGTTTTGCCAGTTTGTCCCAGAGCACAGAGTGTCTCATTCCTGATTTTCACCCTGAACTCCTCTCAGGGGCGTTGAAAGTCAGCAGTTGCAGTGCCATGATTTAATCGTTGTAGATGTAAATGACAAGTGTCAGTCTTTCGTTGGCAGAGCCCCTTTTTGCTCAAAAACTTGACCATGATTTTAAGGGGGGGCATTTCATGACCATTTTATCTCATGGTGCTGAGAATGTCCATTCTCACGTTTGGCAAAAATTCCGTTGACAGGCCACTCAATGTGCTGCTACTGGACTAGGCCATAAAACAGTATTCAAAATTCTCTGGACCACCTGTCTTACTAGCCTCTTGGTCCAGGAAAATATTTCCTCTTGTTGCTTTTTCTCATATCTAGAGTTACACTGTTACCATCATCAATCTCATATGGGACTATATATTATTCTATTAGAAGCCTCAGACACACACTTGGCAGTGTAAAAAAGGGCAATCTTGTAAAACAGGTGAAATACAAATAACATAGCCAGCAGTACCAGCAAAGTCACAAGTAAGACTTACGTCACGAGCTTCCATTAAATGTAGCCCAGTACATATCAGGTCCTCCAATCCACTCTGCAGAATCTTTATCTTCCAGGGAAACTGTATATTGGCACCACTGTCTATAAGGCACACAGTCCAGCCCTCTAGTGCTACTAGACTAATCATCTTTAGTATGATTTAATTATTTTTAACACAGAGGAGACTTTAAACCCAAATTACCATAACCTGGTGTTATCTATATAAATCTATCCCATAATTGTGGGAGATTTTTCTTCCTTTGCTGAAACTTTTCTTGTTGTTCCGACCAAGCTTGAACAACAGAAAAAAGCTCAAATTTATGGCCAGAACACAGATGTATAGAATAGACTCATGGACTCTATGGATGAGGGTAAGGGTGGGATGATATGGGAGAATGACATTGAAACACGTTAATTATCATATGTCTAATCAATCTCCAGCCCAGGAGTGATGCTTGGGGCTGGTGCATTGAGATTTCCCGGGGGGGAGGGAGGAGGGAGGGAGGAGGGAGGGGGGTTCTGGAGGGGGAGCATATGTAAACCCATGGTGATATCATGGCATTGTATGGCAAAAACAATAAAAAAAAAATGACAAAACGTAATACCTCAAAAAAAAAAAAAATTATGGCCAGAGTCAGAGCAGGCATTATTAATTGGCTTGGAGGGGGTATCCCATCTAGTAATATCACAGTGGCCTGAATATAACTATAATATTTTTCTTTAAGCAAATCTTCTCAGGGCCAACCAATCAGACTTTTGCAGCAGAGAAACCTACCAAGGTAACCCAGAACTAGACACAGGCAATTGGCCACAAACCCAACAATTGGATTGATTTCTAAAACTAGCCTAGGATCAGATCTATGACAGAAAAGGATTTGATTTATATGCAAAGGTCCAAGAAGCCAAGAAAACATTATAAATGATCATATGAATCAGGTCCAGCATCCTAGGCAAGCTGTCCACCTCTGATGTTGTCGTCTTCCCATCCCAGTATAGTGTAGTTTCTCCTGACAAAAAGTCCTTCCATCCAGGTTGGAGACAGACAGTCCCTTAAATTATGTCTTTTTCCAGTCCTGGTTTCAGATCATGAGGCATCTGATCTTCATCCAAAGATAGATTACTGAGATAAGCTTCAGAAACAAACTTAAGGTGTTCTTTAGGAATTCAATTAAAGTTTACATTAATATCACATAACAGCAAAGAACTATCTAAGAACTGAGTCTTACTACCTCCATTGGTAGACCTCCATTAACAAACTGGGATTTAACATTTATTGAAACATCATTTTGTCCCTAAAGTTATCTTTACTTTCATCAAATATAACCAGATCAAGGCTAGTTTGTTTGTAAAACAGGTCTGTTCTCACTAACCTTGGTCTGATGATTTATATACTCACAGTTGATCACAAACTTTTTATTTTGTTGAAACATCTATAGAGTCTCAGACTGAACCCCTAAAATAAAATAAGGCTGGAAAACTCACACCAAAGGCCCATCACAGACTTTGCCTAACAAATCTAGGTGAATTCTTCCCTCAAAGGTCTCAAAATTCCTTGGGATTTTTGTGCCTGTTAGTGAGATAACCTTCTTAGCTCATTTGATAAGCTTACTGGAAACCTAAGAATTTCAAATCTCCGAAGAAGTTAGATAGAAAATATAATTGTATTGTTTACAACATATAACTCCACCAAACTATCTTTACAATCAGCTTGAGAGGAGAGTCTTCTCCACTCCCGGAAAACACAGATTCTAACCTGTAATTTTTCAGCTAGAAAGCATAAAAGTTCATTCAGTCTTTTTGTTAACTTTTGTGAAGTCATCTGGTTTTCTATTAGAGTACCAGGACATATCAGAATGTTAAAAACTCCATATAATTTCTAGAATATCTGTATTAGTAATTTTACCATACATTATAACATGAGTGGATTTATTACTCATTTGATAATATTTTTTATGTAATTTAACCTACCAAATAAACACAATTAGTTTAATATCTTTCTTTTGGATGATTCAGGGGCCCTCTGAAGCACCCCAAAGTTAGCCAGAGGTCAAAGAAACCTCAAAAGAATTTAATTTTGGAAGTATTTTCAATAAATATCAAAAGGGTTTATAACAGTCAGATAGGATCATATAAGTCACTGTGAAACAACAGTTACTCACTAAGCCAAAATTAACAAAAGATTTCAAAGGTAAACAGAACAGATCACTTCAGAGATAAAGAAACTTAAAATCTATTATCAAATGTAGTTCAACATCTCAAGAAAACTCATATTTATGCACAAAACTCTTCCCTTGGGGTCCACTTTTCATAAAACATTTGTGTCACTTTCTGTACCCATTCCTTTGTTTTCCCATCCTGAAACAGCAACATGTAAGTCAGACCTACTTCTTTTTCCCTTCATAAAATGTAATTTCACTCCATATACCTTCTTTACTGAAAACACACATCCTACTTTCTTTCAGCAATGGAGAACTAACTTTTATTTTAGCATTTTATAGATTGGCAAGCATAAATACCAGTGATAATTTATAAAACCCTTGCTTTCTTAGAACATTTTAGGATGGCACCAAACATTATTCACTTACAGTCCTAAATCTCTTTAGTTTTTCTGTAAAAGGAAATGAGCTTAACTACTTAATAGACTTCCAACATTTAGCACACTTAGCATAACCCTTAAAAATTCAAGTTATGTCAATCTAGAGAGACTATTTTAGACAGATATTCTTAAAGAATAATCATATAAAAACTCATATCTCATTTACATTTTTAGAAGTTTTCTCTCTCTTTTTTAACTTGAGGTAATTACAGATATAATATTTAACTTATATTAAACCTAGATACAATGAAAATGTTTTACCTGATGTTAATTTTTTTAAGACATGTCTATATTAGATAGATCAACAAACATTAATATCAGGTATCAGATACTGAATATTTCCCAGTTCACATGAACCTAGAATTCACTGTTTAATTTAGAATTATCTGACTTGCAAGTGCTCACCTTTCCTCAAGCCAATTAAACAGAGCTCGTCCACAAATCACCCCCAAAAATCATTTTACAGAGACAAAGACATACCAAAACACATTTAGACAGACACAATGCAAGATCTAGCTTCATTTTCTAAGTTTAGAGGTCAATAAAGTCTCTTGTTTCTTACTGGTCAGGGCACTCTGGCCAGCTGTCTGCATCAGGAGGAAACCAGGGACAAAAGGGTCCCAGTTGCGGCTGCTGGGTCCAGTCCATTGAAAGGCAAGCCAGCCCCTGCGTACCCTGAATGGTCAAGACGTCAGTCTCAGCGAAGAAGAGGGGGACCCCTTCCAGGGCCTGAAGCTGGGTTTTTGTCTAACACTTGGAAATGAATTGTCCAAGGAGACACATATGCTGACAAAGCAAGAGACTCCATTGGGAGGGGCACCCAGGAGAACTGCTCAACTGCATGGCTTACAGTACAGCCACACGGACAGACAGAGAGACAGAACAAACAGTCCTCTGGGAGTCCGGAGGCAAAACTGGAACAAAAGCCAGGTACACAAGACACTGACAATGCCGGCACACACAAAGACACAGCAGACAGACGAACACCAGATGTCCGCGGAAAACACACCAGAGGGGCTCTCTCCAGCCCCTCTGTCCCTTTCTCTTACCAAAGGTACCTTACCCTCCAGCGCGCTTACAAAGCCAGCTGCCTTCCAGCAACGGATGCTGGACCTCGGTCTTATGCCGGCTAGAGCCTCCAGAGCCGATCTACGTGTCTCCACTGGCAGAGGAGATGATGGGTCACACAGCAGATGGGTACCTCCTGAGGAGGAGGGCAGAATATGAGAGCACAGAGTTTGATATCCTTTCTATAAAACCCCTTGGCGACCGCTCCACACATTCCCTAAGACGGCGTGGACACACCTCCTAACTGGCTTTCTTAAACCCTAAGTTCCCTTTCTTCAACCCTGGCATGGCCGCTCCACCTGAATGCGGAGCAGCTATTGCCACCAACCCAAACCAGTTTCTTATGTGTCTCTTTCTCTAGTCCCTCCCAGGGGGGTGATCAGGCCCCCTCTTCCAACCTACCGGGTGGGCTCCTCCTCACCTGAGAGCTCTGTTCCCTTGCTGCTGTTCACTGCCTGCCAAAACGAAGGAACTGGGCGTTGAAAAACCGAAATCTTCCAGAGGGGAGAGGCACCTCCCCTCCCTAGGAGATTCAAGCTACAAAGCCTCGGGGTGGCCTCAAATGAGACCTGTCTTCTCAAAGTGAGGAGTTTCCCGGCCCATGCACCAAATGTTGTAGCCACGCGCTCTGGGAAGCAAACTCACTCAGAAGGACAATGCAGACAGTGAAGTGCAGTTTATTACACCGGCGGGCCCAAGGCAGAG
>ML664163.1:5617526-5690519 GCA_007570785.1 Antilocapra americana | reverse complement strand
CCATAGGTTTTGAGCTGTTGTGTTTTCATTTTCATTCGTTTCCATGCATAACTGAATTTCATTTTTAATTTCTTCTGCGATTTGTTGGTTATTCAGCAGTGTGTTGTTGAGCCTCCATATGTTGGAAGTTTTGAGAGGTTTTCTCCTGTAGTTGATATCTAATCTCACTGCATTGTGGTCAGAAAAGATGCTTGGGATGATTTCAATATTTTTGAATTTATCAAGGTTAGATTTATGGCCCAGGATGTGATCTATCCTGGAGAAGGTCCCGTGTGCACTTGAGAAAAAGGTGAAATTCCTTGTTTTGGGGTGGAATGACCTATAGATATCAATTAGGTCTAGTTGGTCTATTGTTTCATTTAAAGTTTGAATTTCCTTGTTACTTTTCTGTCTAGTTGATCTATCCATTGGTGTGAGTGGTGTATTAAAGTCTCCTGCTATTATTGTGTTGTTGTTGATTTCCCCTTTCATATTTGTTAGCATTTGCCTTACATATTGTGGAGCTCCTGTGTTAGGTGCATAAATATTTATAATTGTTATTTCTTCTTCCTCGATTGATCCTTTGATCATTATGTAATGTCCATCTTTATCTCTTTTCACTGCCTTTATTTTAAAGTCTACTTTATCAGATATGAGTATTGCCACTCCTGCTTTCTTTTGGTCTTTATTTGCATGGAATATCTTTTTCCAGCCTTTAACTTTCAGTCTATATGTGTCCCTAGGTTTGAGGTGGGTCTCTTGTAGACAACATATATAGGGGTCTTGTTTCTGTATCCAATCGGCCAATCTTTGTCTTTTGGTTGGGGCATTCAGCCCGTTTACATTTAAGGTAATTATTGATAAGTATGATCCCCCTGCCATTTATTTTATTGTTTTGGGCTCCAGATTATCTATCCCATCGGTGTTTCCTATGTAGGAAAGATCCTTTAGCATTCGTTGGAGGGCTGGTTTGGTATTGCTGAATTCTCTCAGTTTCTGCTTGTCTGAGAAAATTTTGAATTCTCCTTCAAATTTGAATGAGATCCTTGCTGGGTAGAGTAGTCGGGGTTGCAGATTGTTTTCTTCCATGACTTTAAGTATGTTTTGCCATTCCCTTCTGGCCTGAAGCGTTTCTGTTGAGAGATCAGCTGTTATCCTTATGGGATTCCCCTTGTGAGTTATCTTTTGCTTCTCCCTTGCTGCTTTTAATATTTGGTCTTTGTATTTGATATTTGCCAATTTGATTAATATGTGTCTTGGGGTGTCCCGCTTGGGGTTCATTCTATTTGGGATTCTCTGTGTTTCTTGGACCTGAGTGGCTATTTGCTTCCCCAATTTAGGGAAGTTTTCTACAATTATCTCTTCAAGAATTTTCTGATGGTCTTTCTTTTTGTCTTCTTCTTCTGGGACTCCTATGATTCGAATATTGGTGCGTTTAATATTGTCCCAGAGGTCTCTAAGGTTGTCTTCATTTCTTTTAATTCTTTTTTCATTTTTCCTTTCTGTTTCATTTATTTCTGTCATTCTGTCTTCTACCTCACTTATTCTGTCTTCTATCTCTGTTATTCTACTGTTGGTTCCCTCCAGGGTGTTTTTGATCTCATTTATTGCATTATTCATTGTATTTTGTCTCTTTTTCATTTCTTCTAAATCTTTGTTAAAGCTTACCTGCATCTTCTCAATCCTTGCCTGCAGGTTATTGAGCTGTAACTCCAACTTATTTTCCAGGTTTTGGATCATTTTCACTATCATTATTCGGAATTCTTTGTCAGGTAGACTTCTTATCTCTTCGTCTTTTGTTTGGTCTAGGGGGTATTTATCCTGTTCCTTTACTTGCTGGGTATTTCTCTGCCTTTTCATCTTGTTTATCTTGCTGTGTTGTCCCTTTATTGTGGGGATTCCTCTCTATGGGAGGGGTTGGATGCGTGGTTTGTCGAAGTTTCCTGGGTGGAAAGGCTTGTGTGGTTTTCTGGTGGGTGAGTCTAGGTTTCCTCACTGTTACTCCTCACGTCGGCACTGGGTCGCCTCTCCAGATGCCCGATGTCCTCTGCCAGCATTCAGTTCCTGTTTTTTGGAGTTTGCTCGGCCTTTAAAATTTCTTTTGGTATATTTATTGGGGAGAGAGTGTTCTCCCCGTCCTATTCCTCCGCCATCTTAGTTTCCTCCCCCACGTGGCTCCAACACCATAGTTTAAAAGCATCAATTCTTTTGTGCTCAGCTTTCTTTATAGTCAAACTGTCATATCCATACATGACTACTGGAAAAACCATAGCCTGGACTAAATGGACCTTCATTGTCAAAGTAATGTCTCTACTTTTTAATATGCTGTCTAGGTTGTTCATAACTTTCCTTCCAAGGAGTAAGTATCTTTTAAAAGCACAGCATAGGGGTCATCAAATCATTCAGAATGTGAAATACTACAAAATGTGAGTCTAAATGGAAGCAAAAACCTTGGAGAGCATTTAAGGATGTTAGTCTCTATGAACATGCAAATTTGTAAACAGTGGGCAGGAAAACACAGGAGGAAAAAGTGCTGGGGTCCAGCCTCGGCAGGTCCGGGGGTCTTGAGGGATGAGTGGTGTTGGTAGAAGAACTGAGCTGAGTTGATGTGGTGATGGAGCAGTCTCTCTCTTTATTGTTGTTGGTTTACAGTTTTTATACCCAAGAAACACACCCATTACATCACATGTTATTCTATACAATCTTGTTTCCTGCCTATCTTCAACAACTTTAACCTTAAGCCTATTTTCCTTGCAAAAGTCGGATTTCTGCATAATTAGATTTAACATTAGTATGTTTACCATTTGATTGTCTCCAGCATACTTTGGATAAGTACATCAATCTAAGTAGAAAGAAACTCCCCAGTAAAGAGTAGGAGGTGTAGTAATCTATTTAAATGTCCCTTATTCCTCCTTTGTCCCCAGGGAAGGGAATCTGCCTTCCCCAATCCCCTGGGGGAAATAAGGTGTGAGGGAATTATCTTGGGATGAATTATTTCTAACTGGGACTGACCTACTGAGATGAGCTAATGTTCAGAGCATAAACAGAACTTCCCAAGAAAAATACCAGGAGGGGCCTTGCCTTGGGATGCCCCGAAGGAAAATCCATTTTTCAGTTTCCTTCTCAGTCTCCTGACTTTGTCATCCAAGTGAGGGGGCATCCTGACGGCTCCCAGCCAAAAAGTGTCAAAATGCTTAAGGAATAAAGGTCAACTAAATAAACAGATACAGGCTTCTAGAGATGGACTTTACAAATAAGGTTGAACACTGAAGAGTTGATACTTTCTAACTGTGGCTGCGCAGAAACCTCCTGAGAGTGCCTTCAACTGCAAGGAGAACAAATCAGTCAGTCCTAAAGAAAATCAACACTGAATATTCATTGGAAGGACTGGTGCTGAAGCTGAAGCTCCAATACTTTGGCCACCTGATGAGAAGAGCCGACTCATTAGAAAGATCCTGATGTGAGAAGAGATTGAAGGCAGGAGGAAAAGGGGATGACAGAGGATCAGATGGTTGGATGGCATAACCAACTCAATGGACATGAATTTGAGTGAACTCCAGGAGATGGTGAAGGACAGGGAAGCCTGGTGTGCTACAGTCTGTCAGACAGTACTGAGTGACTGAACAACAACAAGCCATTTAACCAGGGCTTCCCTGGTGGCTCAATCCATAAAGATTTTACCTGCAATGCAGGAGACTGAGTTAGATCCTGAGTCAGGAAAATCCCCTAGAGAAAGAAATGGCAACCCACTCCAGTATTCTTGCCTGGAAAATCCCATGGACAGAGGAACCGGGAGGACTACAGTCTATAGGGTCTCAAAGAATCTGATAAGACAGAAGCAACTTAGTACACATGTAAGCCATTTAACCAAGATAATATTATTGTCTATAGTCTATACATTAACACGAATGTATAGATTACAAAATCACTCCCTTTTATTAATGACGATGACTACCTCTTTAATTTAAACTTTACTTACTTGTATTAAGAGCAAAAATTCTTTCTGAATTTAGCAACTCCGTGTAAGCTTCCACAATATACAGAAAAATGTACACATTTTCCAAATCACTGCAATTAAATAGTTTCTCAATTGGAAAAATATTTCAAAATATTATTTCATTATGCAAGTGATACAACATCATTACAGAATAGTTTAAATTTAATGACTACTTAAATACACTGTTGAAGAGTGTTAAACCATTTACTTTTATTAGAGAAAAAATTAATGTAGACAGTGTGAATTAATGCCTATGGACACTAACTCAATTATTAATACTTCAAGGAATTGAAGAATGATACTCCCATATAATGCATACTAAATGAAGTTCATCACCTCATCTACCTGTATAAGTCAATTATCTGAATGTTATAGAGTCTTATTGCCCCATCATTTTTTTTTTTTTTTTACCAAGCTAGAGGGAAAATCACAAACAAAGTGAAGACATAAGTCCACCCTGTATCCTTGCATGCTTTAGCTCGTTGTGAGTCTCTCACATTTACTATGAGAGAGTAATGAGGGGCTCACATTTATTATTTTCACCTAACTTGTAAATCTAATCTCTAATTGGATTTGATTCTTTTAAACTTATAGATCAGACTGACATGACTGAATTTTTTCTTGAAAAGTGTATGCTTTTATAGGGATAATATCCCTAACATGAAACAATTCTTAAAAGATTTTAGAAGAATATGATAGTGGGTGGGAATTGATGGGTGCCTCCATCCCTGCTAAAACAGACAAACAAACAAACAACAGATATGTCCATTTTTTAATATCTGGAACCTGTGAATATGAACTTGAAAAAGGGACTTCGCAGATGGAAGTAAGTTAAAGATCATGAGATGAAATCTCACTGGATTTAGGGCTTATCCAGTGACAGGTGTCCTAAGACCTTACAAGGAAATGTACAGAGAGATTTTGGACACAAAGACACTAAAGCAAGTCATGTGACAACAGATGCAGAGCTTGAGTTATGCAGCCCCAAGCCAAGGGGCATTTGGAGTCACTGGAAGTTGGAAGAGGCGAGAAAGGGTTTTCCTCTAGAGCCTCTGAGGGAGTATAGCCCTACTGACACCTTGATTCAGACTTCTGACCTCCAAAATAATTAGAAAATAAGTTTCTGTGTGTGTGTGTGTGTGTGTGTGTGTGTGTGTGTGTGTGTTTTTAAACTACTGTGTTTCTAGTAAATTGTTAAAGCAACTCCAGGAAAAAATACAAAGGGCATTACTGAAAATGGGAATTTGTAAGAAATTATAAATCATTCTTTTTTTCCCCAAATACTTTCAAAAACATTTATATATTTGCCCAAATATTGTCTTCTATTTGTCTGGCGTAAAATCTACATATTTTAAAATTCTAGACAGAAAATTTGGCCATATTACATAAAATGTACTTATTTTATCTGTTACAAATAATATATGACATTTGTCTTTATATTCTAAAATACTGTATTTAAAAAATTGAACAAATGTTCATAAGGCATGCATGATCATATTTTGCACACCAAAATGGAAATTTTAAGCCTAACTTCAAATGAGCATTAGACAGTTTCAACCCATGTGTGTAATAACCTGCTTTTGTGCTTCTGAGAAAGCAACTTATACTTAGAGTATATCAACTTACAGCTGTTCCTCTCATAAAATTTTTGTTCTGCTGGAATAGATAGGACTTTCTGAATAAAATTTGTCACACTCTACAAGCAATAGAGATCTCTCATCAATTGTTTCAAGTGGTCAAATTTGATAAAAGAAATTATAGCCTGAGCAGTGATGATCATTTCCTACCTAATAAAGTAGAGTAAGTGAACATTACAACTCAACAACAATTTATAGCACTAGGCATAATCTGTGAGGTCAGAGGCAAGGGACATTTCTAACTCGGGATGATTAAGTATTCAGTTTGAGCCAAGGAATATCATTTATAAAGTCAAAATCAGGCAGCAATGTGAATATTCTGAAAATGAAATCTTTCTTATATTCAGTGTAATGTTTAATGGTTTCACAGGACTCTACTGGGCAGTATTTCAGTAAAAACACATATTATATTTCATATCAGTTAAGGTACCTTACTTGTGATTTTTAAAGATAATTGTTTTAAACTTAATAGATTCTTTCACAGGCATCACTTGAGACTATAAGTTTACTGGTGTCCCCTGAATTGATTTTATTGCTCTGAAATCAGTAAAGATTTTCTCTTAGAGAAATAAAGTTGTACACATAGCATTGTTCTTATTTTACAGAAATAATGTAGACATATGCATGCTATTGGATAACTGAAATATGATGAAGTCAGTTTTTTGCATTGCAAGTTTCTAGAGCGTTCTAAGATTTTGAAAGATATTTGTGTTTTTACATAGTTGTTTATATGGAGTTTGTTTCTAATATTTCTTTTTTTTTCTTTATTGCTTGAATTTTGCTAGATTATGATCTCTTTTAACCCATTCAATCATTCTGTGAAGGGTCATTTTAGAGCAACTATTATTATAACTCACTTTTTTTTTTTCAAATTTGTCAGTGAAGACTATGAGAAGTTTATGAAGTTTATGCCTAGCTATATGATAAGATCAAAATGAGGGCATCTCCACTCTGACACTGTTTTAAATCCTACTCACTAGAGCATTCTGATGAGATGATAAAGGATGTCTTCAGTTTAAACCAGAAACTGATGTAACAGCCAGGATTACCTCAAGGAATTTTTGCTAGTTACCTGAACCTGCAGTAACCTGAACCAAATTCTTTATATATTATAATTTTATATATCAGTATTTAGATTTTAAGATATGCTTAGGGAGTAAATCTGAATATAAGACCACAAAACTAAAAAAGAAACCAAAAATTAATCATAGACTATTGTGGTCAAGATAAGTTAGATTTTGTTGTGGTTAAAACAAACAAGCAAACAAACAGAAAACAACAACACAAACTTAATGATATAAAACAACAAAGATTATTTCTCATTCACCAACTAACCTCAAATGGAAATAGATTGTGAGGAAGGGCAGAGGATTAGTGGAAACTATTCGTTGTGGTCACCTAAGGATATGGGCTGACTGAAGCTTCATCTCAGCACATAATTCCATGATTGTCATGGCACAGAAAGAAAACAGTTAGAAGATCTCTATTCTGAAATTCAATACTTTGTCATGGAAGCGCTTTACATTATTTTTAATCCCATATTCATTCATCAGAATTCATTGTGTTCATTGCATGCAAGCTCAATCATGTCCGACTCTTTGTGACCTCATAGACTATAGCCTGCCAGTCCTCTCTGTCCGTGGGATTTTCCAGGTAAGGAAACTGGCATCCGTTGTCATGTCTTCCTCCAGGGTATATTTCCGAACCAGTAACTGAACCCACGTCTCCTGCATCTCCTTTATTGCAAGTGGGTTCTTTATCTGCTGAGCCACTGGAGAGGCTTAACCACAATTAATCACACTTAATTTCAAAAAGGACATACATAAAAGATGTCCTTTTCATTAGAGGGGACTGGAATGCAAAAGTAGGAAGTCAGGAAACACCTGGAGTAACAGGCAAATTTGGCCTTGATGTATAGAATGAAGCAGGGAAAAGGCTAACAGAGTTTTGCCAAGAGACTAAACTGGTCATAGCAAACACCCTCTTCCAACAACACGAGAGAAGACTCTATACATGGACATCACCAGATGGTCAACAACGAAATCAGATTGATTATATTCTTTGCAGCCAAAGATGGAGAATCACTATACAGTCAGCAAAATCAAGACCAGGAGCTGATTGTGGCTCAGATCATGAACACCTTATTGCCAAAATCAGACTTAAATTGAAGAAAGTAGGGAAAACCACTAGACCATAGGTATGACCTAAATCAAATCCCTTATGATTATACAGTGGAAGTGGCAAATAGATTGAGGGACTAGATCTGATAGACAGAGTGCTTGATGAACTATGGATGGAGGTTCATGACGTTGTACAGGAGACAGGGATTAAGACCATCCCCATAGAAAACAAATGCAAAAAAGCAAAATGGCTGTCTGAGGAGGGCTTACAAATAGCTGTGAAAAGAAGAGAAGTGAAAAGCAAAGCAGAAAAGGAAAGATATTCCCATCTGAATGCAGAGTTCCAAAGAATAGCAAGGAGAGATAAGAAAGCCTTCCTCAGTGATCAGTGCAAAGAAATAGAGGAAAACAATAGAATGGGAAAGACTAGAGATCTCTTCAAGAAAATTAGAGATACCAAGGGAACATTTCATGCAAAGATGGGCTCAATGAAGGACAGAAATGGTATGAACCTAACAGAAGCAGAAGATATTCAGAAGAGGTGGCAAGAATACACAGAAGAACTGTACAAAAAAGATCTTCATGACTCAGATTATCACGATGGTGTATCACTCATCTAGAGCCAGACATCCTGGAATGTGAACTCAACTGGTCCTTAGAAAGCATCACTATGAACAAGGCTAGTGGAGGTGATGAAAATCCAGTTGAGCTATTTCAAATCCTGAAAGATGATGCTGTGAAAGTGCTACACTCAACATGCCAGCAAATTTGAAAAGCTCAGCAGTGTCCACAGGACTGGAAAAGGTCAGTTTTCATTCCTATCCCAAAGAAAAGCAATGTCAAAGAATTCTCAAACTACTGTACAATTGCACTCATCTCACATGTTAGTAAATAAACGCTCAAAATTCTCCAAGCCAGGCTTCAGCAATACATGAACTGTGGACTTCCAGATATTCAAGCTGGTTTTAGAAAAGGCAGAGGAACCAGAGCTCAAATTGGCAACATTCACTGGATTATTGAAAAAGCGAGGGAGTGCCAGAGAAACATCTACCTGCTTTATTGACTATGCTAAAGTCTTTGAATATGTGGATCACAATAAACTGTGGAAAATTCTTAGAGATGGGAATACCAGACCACCTGACCTGTCTCTTGAGAAACCTGTATGCAGGTCAGGAAGCAACAGTTAGAACTGGGCATGGAACAACAGACTGATTCCAAATAGGAAAAGAAGTACGTCAAGACTGTATATTGTCACCCTGCTTATTTAACTTTTATGCAGAGTACATCATGAGAAACGTTTAGCTGGAAGAAGCACAAGCTGGAATCAAGATTGCTGGAAGAAATATCAATAACCTCATATATGCAGAGGACATAACTCTTATGGCAGAAAGTGAAGAGGAACAAAAAGCCTCTTGATGCAAGTGAAAGAGGAGAGTGCAAAAGTTGGCCTAAAGTTCAACATTCAGAAAACTAAGATCATGGCATCTGGTCCTATCACTTCATGGGTAATAGATGGAGAAACAATGGAAACAGTGTCAGACTTTATTTATTTATTTATTTTTGGCTCCAAAATCACTCCAGATGGTGATTGCAGCCATGAAATTAAAAGACACTCCTTGGAAGGAAAGTCATGACCAACCTAGACAGCATATTTAAAAGCAAAGACATTACTTTGCCAACAAATGTACATCTAGTCAATGCTATGGTTTTTCCAGTAGTCATGTATGGATGTGAGAGTTGGACAGTGAAGAAAGCTGAGCACAAAAGAATTGATGCTTTTAAACTATGGTGTTGGAGAAGACTCTTGAAAGTCCCTTGGACTGCAAGGAGATCCAACCAGTCCATCCTAAAGGAGATCAGTCCTGGGTGTTCATTGGAAGGACTGATGTTAAAGCTGAAACTCCAATTCTTTGGCCACCTGATGCGAAGAGTTGACTCATTGGAAAACACCCTGAAACTGGGAAGGACTGAGGACAGGAGGAGAAGGGGATGACAGAGGATGAGATGGCTGGATGGCATCACCGACTCGATGGACATGCATTTGGGTGGACTCCAGGAGTTGGTGATGGACAGGGAATCCTGGTATGCTGCAATTCATGGGGTAGCAAATAGTAAAAAACCAATGAGTGACTGAACTGAACTGAATTTGAAAAAGGAGGGGGGTACTTCCCTGGTAGCTTAACTGTTAAAGAATCCGCCTGCAATGTTGGAGATCCCAGTTCCATTCCTGCTTTGGGAAGATCCCCTGGAGGAGGACATGGAAACCCACTCCAGTATTCTTGCTTGGAGAATCCCCATGGACAGAGGAGCTTGGGGGGCTATACAGTCAATAGGGTCATCAAGAGTCAGACACAACTGAACAACTAAGCACAGCACAGCACAATTTCAACAGGAGGGAAAAATACAATACTCAGATATGACTGGAAGGAAGTGAAGCCAGATGTTAGTGAGCATATTGAAATGTGTTTCACAGATGTAAAGTTAGACATTTATTTATTTATTTTAAAATTAGGGCTTATCTTTTGCAATATAACTGTGGATAGTTCAAAGTAAGAGGCAGGTTTTTTTTTTTTTTTGAAACCTTAAATTTTTTTTTTTTTCCAATCAACCTTGGTTATTCTTTTTTATTAATTTTAATATGTTTATTTATTTATTCATTTTCTTTACATTATTGTGTTGATTTTGCCATACATTGACATGAATCCGCCATGGGTATACATGTGTTCCCCTTCCTACCTCCCTCCCAAATCCATCCCTCTGGGTCATCCCAGTGCACCAGCCCTGGACACAGATGTAAAGGTGCAGGGTTTAAGAAGCAAAAGAAACTTTGGCATTTCATTGGGTCTATGTCGAAACTCATTGTAGAAATTTCTTCTTAAATCCTCTTCATGAATTCTGCTTGAATAATTCCAGTGATGATGTGTTAACTATTTAACCTGTTAGCTGTTATTCTACAGGGCATCTCTATTATTGAAGCTTAGTATGTTATTCGAGCCCAAAATCTATGAAACTGAAGCTCTCACTTATCAACCCTCATCCTGCCTTCTGAGCACCATCAGTTCAATTCAGTCACTCAGTCGTGTCAGACTTTTTGTGAACCTATGAACTGCAGCATGCCAGGCCTCCCTGTCCATCACAAGCTCCTGGAGTTTACTCAAACTCATGTTGATTGAGTCAGTGACAAAATCCACAAAACTAGCTGAAGTAGAATTTAAGGAACTGCAGACTATAGAGTTAATTCTTGACCACCAGATGACATGTATCCTACATTATATGCTGGCCCTTAGGATATAATATTTTATTTCTCTCCCTCATCAAGTGGTCTACACCCCTCATGTTGTTGTTACTTCCACAGAGGAACTCTAAGTTTGAAAAATTAATTTATCATATCTGTATACTCTTAAAAATGCAATCCTAAAAACACAATTAGATACCAAATACAGTCAGTAGGATGGCTATCAAAAAAGAAGCAAATATTAAGTGTCGATGATGACATAAAGAAATTGGAACACTTGTGAATTGTTGATAAGATGTATAAACCTGGTACACACTTTGTGGAAAACAGTATGGTGGCTGCTCAAAATATTAAACATAGAATTATCTTATGATCTAGCAATTCTACTTCTGGATCTAAACCTAAAATAACATAAAGTGAGAACCTGAACAGATATTTGTACATTCCTGTTCATAGAAACACTATTGGCATATCTACAAGGAGAAATCTATTCAATTATCCATCAACACATGAATGGATAAACAAAATGTGGTATATACACACCAATGGAATATTATTCAGCATTAAAAAACACATGAAAAGTATATATGCTACAATATGGATGAAACTTGACGACATCATGCTAGTGAAATAAGCCAGACATATATAGGGTTGATTCTACTTACATGAGGTATCTAAATTTGTCAAATTCATACAAATGGAAAGTAGAAGGTTAGTCATCAGCAGCTGGTGGGCATGGAGAATGGGGAGTTACTATTTGATATGTATAAAGTTTCAGTTTGTGAAAATAGAAAGGTTATAAAAATGAATGATGAGGATGGCTGCACAACAGAGTGAATGTATTTAATATTACTAAATCACTAAACTATATACTTAGTAGTGGTTAAAATGGTAAAATTTTTGTCGTGTATATATTTTACCACAATATAAAAGGGAAAAAAATGCAAGCCTGTTTCGTAATTAAGGAATTTTATGGCCTTAAGGAAATAATTTTTTAAGAGACTTAATCAGATGTGCTTCATTCACATGTGCAAAATATACATGTAATTAAATAGAGGTTCAAAAAATGTCAGTGTAAAATGAAGATTTGGTAAAAAAAAATAAATAAATAAAAATATGCTGTTTAATTCTAAGAGTTCCTGATCATAATTTAGCCTGTGAAATGGATCACCTATTGCTATACTATTTTCATATGCAAATAATTGTTTATATAGGATCTGCTCAAATTATGCATGGGTTTCTAAATTGCCAACACATCCAGGAAATGATAGCAAGGATGAGTTTTATTTATATTCCTTACTTAGAGTCCATCGGTCCTGCACTATCTGTTAAATAAGAAGACTCAACTGGACCCTAATTCCAACTAAAAAATGCCAACAATACTAATACTCCACCAGAATTACTTGGCTCCAATCAATACATTCAGCATTCCCTCTCTTAACTGAAATGAGCTGCTATTATTTATCTTCTTTCTCCAAACAGTGTATTTGCTTGGTGGTTTATTGCTTTAAGAATTTGGAATCCAAGGAACAAAACAACTTATAATCATTAGTCCATTTAGAGAACTGATGATCCATGTAACCTCCATCTGCCTGCATCTCTGGATTTCACTTTCAAAATCAAGTTCCCCGGTATTTTTGGATCAATGCCTGACAATACCTAGAAGATACTGCAGGTTTACTTCCAGACCACCTCAATAAAGAGAATATGAATAAAATCAGTCATATAAGTTTCTTTTTCTTTAGGGGTTCCCAGTGCAAATAAAGTTATGTAGGCAATATACTGGCTTATTAAATGTGTAAATAGCATGTCAAAAAAATGTACATACTTAATTTAAAAATGCTAAAAATGCTAATGATTGAAGGAGCCTTCAGGAAGTCATAAACTTTTTGCTGGTCTTGTGTCTCTGTCAATGGCTGCTGAGGGTTGGGTGGCTTTGGAAATTTCTGAAAATAAGACAACAATGAAGCTAGCCACATCACTTTACTCCTCTTTTCAGGAACAATTTCTCTATCAATGCTGTTTGATAGCTTTTTACTCACTGTAGAACTTTTTTTCAAAATTGGAGTCAACCATATCAAACCCTGTCACTGTTTTATAAACAAATTTATTTGATAGTCTAAATCCTTTGCTGTCATTTCAACAATCTTCACAGAATAGTCACCAAAAGTAGATTTCATCTCAAGAAATAGATATCTTTGCTCATCCATAAGAAATGACTCCTTGTCCATTTAAGGTTTATCATGAGATTTAAGCAAATCAGTCACATCCTTAGGTTCAACTTCTAATTATGTTTCTCTGGCTATTTCCACCGGATGCATTTGCAGTTACTTCCTCCAATGAAATCTTGAATCCTTTGAAGTCATCTATGAGGACTGGAATTGACTGCTTCAAAATTCCTGTCAATGCTGATATTTTGAACTCTTTCCATGAATCACAAATGTTCTTAATAGCATCTAGAATAATAAATTGTCTCTAAGTTTTTAATTTACTTTACCTAGATATATCAGAAGAGTCACTATCTATGGCAGCTATGGCCTAAGGAATCTATTTATTAAATTAAAAGACTTGAAAGTTAAAATGGCTCCTTGATCTAAGGACTTCAGAATGGATGTTATTTTTACAGACATGTTCAGTTCAGTTTAGTCACTCAGTCGGGTCCAACTCTTTGCAACTCCATGGACTGCAGCAACTGTCCATCATCAACTCCCAGAGTTTATTCAAACTCATGTCTATTGAGTCGGTGATATCATCCAATCATCTCATCCTCTGTTGTCTCCTTCTCCTTCTGCCTTCAGTCTTTCCCAGCATCAGGGTTTTTCCAAATGAGTCAGTTCTTTGCATCAGGTGGCCAAAGTTTTGGAGTTTCAGTTTCAGTATCAGTCCCTCCAATGCATATTCAGGACTGATTTCCTTTAGGATGGACTGGTTGGATCTCCAAGGGACTCTCAAGAGTCTTCTCCAACACCACAGTTCAAAAGTATCAATTCTTTGGTGTTCAGCTTTCTTTATAGTCCAGCTCTCACATCCATACATGACTACTGGAAAAAATATAGCTTTGACTAGATGGAAAGGCATGAGAACAACATTATTCATCACACTTCTCATCAGACTTCTTGGGTGAACAGATGCATTGTCAATGATTGATAAAATTTTGAAAGAAATATTTTTCTGTCTAATTAGTAAATCTGAACAGTAGGCTTACCATATTCAGTAAACTATGTTGTAAACAGAGGTGTTGTCATCCAGGCTGTGTTGGTCCATTTACAGAACATAGGAAGAATTGATTCAGCATAATTCCTGAAGGCCCTAGAATGGTAAATAATCAGTGATTTCAGCTTTAAAGTCACCAGTTGCATTAGTGCATTAACTCCTAACATGAGTCAGTCTATTTTTTTTTTAATTTTATTATTTTTTTATTTTCTTTACATTATCATGTTGGTTTTGCCATACACTAACATTAATCTGCCATGGGTATACATGTGTTCCCCTTCCAGAACCCCCCTCCCACCTGCCTCCAGTTTGAAGCTTTGAATCAAGGCACTGACTTCCCCTCTCTAGTTGTGAAAGTCCTAGATGGCATCATCTTCCAAAAGAAGGTTGTTTTGTCTGCATTCAAAATCTGTTGTTTAGTGTAACCACCTTCATTAATTATTTTAGTTAAATCTTCTGATAACTTGTTGCAGCTTCTACATAGTACTTGCAGCTGCATCTCACTCTTTAATGTTATAGAGATGGCTTCTCTCCTTAACCTCATGAATCAACTTCTTCTAGCTTCAAATTTTCTTCTGTAACTCTCTCAGCCTTCACAGGCTGAGTATTAGGGGGTCTTGCTCAGGATTAGGCTTCAGCTTAAAAGAATGTTTTGTCTATATTGACCTTCTATCCAAACCAGTACAACTTTCTCCATGTGAGCAATGAGGTTTTTTTGCTTTCTTATCACTCTTGTGTTCATTGGAGCAGCACATTAAATTCCCTCAAAACCTTTTTCTTTGCATCCATAGCTTGGTTAACAATTTGGTACAAGAGGCCTAGGTTTTGACATATCTTGGTTTTTGACTTGCCTTCCTCAGTAAGTTTAATCGTTTCTAGCTTTTGATATAATGAGAGATGTGTGACTCTTTCTTTCACTTTCACACTGAAAAGCCATTATAGGGCTATTAACTGGCCTATTTTCAGCATTGCTGTAGCTCAAGGAATAGTGAAGCCTGAGTAGAGGGAGAGAGATGAGATAAGGGTCAAGTAATCAGAACACACATATTTATTTATTAAATTTGCTATGTATACAGGTATGGTGTGTGGTTGGTCTGCTAAAAAAAAAAAATTAAAATAGTAACATCAAAGATCATTGACCACAGGTCACCATAACAACTATAATCAAAACAAAAAAGCTTAAAATATTGTGAGAATTACCAGAGTGTGAGATAGACACACAATGTGAGCAAATGCTTCTGGAAAAATGGCACAGACAGACTTGCTGGATGCAGGGTTGCCACAAATATCTCTGTAAAAAGTGTGATTTGCCACGAGCAACAAAGCAAACTGCAATAAAACAAGGATTTGATTATTGGCAGAAGGAGAACAGGTCTTTCCATTCTTAAAACATGTGGATAAGAAAGGACCCCAAGGTAAAGCAATGCTGCTAAAAAAGAAAACCTAAATCCGGCAAATAAGTGGTAGTTTGGAGAGGAGTAAGCAAGGAGAATTTGAAGTGAGGACACAAAGATTGAGCCCGAATGAAGGGGGAAGGAGCCAAGGATAGTTGGTCTCTTGTGCTATTAATAAAGAAGTAAGTTCAGAAAAGAAAGGTTACAAAGTCTGTATAGGAATTATTAAATAAAGGTGTTTGGAATTAAGGATTTTTTGCAGGTGAATCACACACAAGATTTTTCTTTATTAGTTCCACCTCTTGAACGTTCAATATTTTATCTTTTCATTTTATTTCTATTATTCTATTCATCTCTCTTTCCTGTCTTCAGTCTTCTCTTTTTTTTCCTCTCTTCTTTTGCTCTTTTAAAAATTTCCCTTTTATTTGCTTTTCATTTAACATTTTGCACTACTTTCTCCTTATACAAATTTTGAATTAATTCTATCCTCTACTTTCCATGAACCCTATTCTATGACTCACTGATTATATTGTTTTTCTTTCCCTTGTCCATTACTCCACCCAGTCCCTTGTGTGGTATGGTAGATCTTCACAAACATGGATATTTTTAAATAACACTTTGATTTGAACTTAACCTTAAAGTTTATAATTCAACTGCTTTATAAGTGTAATTTTCAGTTTCACATAAGGAATAAATAGTGCACAAACGATGATTATTTTTGTTTGTTGGTTGTTTATGTGTAACTTCACATTGGCTTGCCTGATGGCTCAGCAGTAAAGAATCTGCCTGACAATGCAGGAGACATGGGTTTGATCCCTGGGTCAGGAAGATCCCCCGGAGAAGGAAATGGCAACCTCATTCCAGTATTCTTGCCTAGAAAATCATAAACTAAGAATTGGTGCTCATCAAGAGCATTTGCCATCTGCCTCTGCTGAGACTGAATCCTGTGCTGCTACAGCTATTGACCTTTGACTCTTCCTGAAGAGGGTGGAGAAATGAGGCACTTTGTGCTCCAGGGAACCTGGAGGAACAACTGTTTTCAGGTCAGTTCAGTCACTCAGTCATGTCTGACTCTTCGTGACCCCATGGACTGAAACAGTCTGGCTCCCCTTTCCATCACCAACTCCTGCAGCTTACTCAAACTTATGTCCATGGTGTCGGTGATACCATCCAACCATATCACCCTCTGTTTTCCCCTTCTTATTTTGGCTTCAATCTTTCCCAGCGTCAGGGTCTTTTCCAATGAGTCAGTTTTTCTCATCAGGTGAAGAAAGTATTGGAGCTTCAGCTTCACGGTCGATCCTTGCAATGAATATTCAGGATGATTTCCTCTAGGATTGACTGGTTTGATCTCCTTGCAGTTCAAGGGACTAGCAAGAGTCTTCTCCAACACCACAATTAAAAGCATCAATTCTCTGGCACTCAGCTTTCTTTATGGTCCAAGTCTCACATCCATACATGGCTACTGGAAAAAGCATAGCTTCAGCTATACAGACCTTTGTAATGTAATGTCTCTGCTTTTTATTATGTTCTCTAGGTTTGTCATAGCTTTTCTTCCAAGGAGCAAGTTCTTTTTCATTTCATGGCTGCAGTCAACATCTGTAGTGATTTTGGAGTCCAATAAAATAAAGTCTATTACTGATTCCATTGTTAACCCATCTGTTTTCCATGAAGTAATGGGACCAGATGTCATGATCTTAGTTTTCTGAATGTTGAGTTCTAAGCCAGTTTTTTTATTCTCCTCTTTTACTTTCATCGAGAGGCTCTTTAGTTCCTCCTCACTTTCTGGAATAAGGGTGGTGTCATCTGCATATCTGAGGTTGTTGATATTTCTCCTGGCAATCTTGATTCCAGCGAGTGCTTCATCCAGCCCAGCATTTCTCATGATGAACTCTGCATACAAGTTAAATAAGCAGGGTGACAATATACAGCCTTGACATACTCCTTTTCCAATTTGGAACTAGTCTGTTGTTTCACGTCCATTTCTAACTGTTGCTTTCTGACCTCCAGATTTCTCAGGAGGTAAGGTGAAACAAGTCTTTAAATAGTTAGATATTTTCAGGAACTGATTACATGATTCCAATCTTTTCATCTCTTCATATCTTTGTTGTTGTTCAGTCACTCAGACATGTTCAACTCTTTTCAACCGCATGAATTGCAGCATGCCAGGCTTCCCTGTCCTTCACCATCTCCTGGAACTTGCTCAAACTCATGTCCATTGAGTTGATGATGCCATCCAACCATCTTGTCTTCTGTCTTCCCCTTCTCCTCCTGCCTTCAATCTTTCCCAGCATCAGGGCCTTTTCTAATCCCTTCATGATGACATCAGCTCCTCATAATTAGCAGGAAATCTTTTGTAAAATAAGTGCTTGATTGCACTGAACTCCCCCTTCACCAAAATTGTATATATTGACCTTCCCCTACTATGTCTTTGGAACAGTTCCTCAGAGCTATCTGAGGTGCTGTCTCGTGTGCTGCAGTCCTCATTTTGGCCCCAACACAATTTAACTTTCAACTATCATACTGTGCATCTTTTTTAGTCCAAAAATCCCACTGACAGAGGAGCCTGGCAGCCTATAGTCCAGGGGGCCTCAAAAGAGTTCAACGTGATTTAGCAACTAAACAACAACAACTTCACAGTGAGGATTTCATGAAAATTCAGTTTAAATGAACTTATTCTGTATTAGTTTTTGATGGCTGTTATAACAAATTACCATAAAGTTAACAAATTGAAGAAATCCAAATATATTATCTTACAGTTCTGTAGGTCAGAAGTCTGACATTGATCTTAACAGGCTAAAATCAAAGTATCAGCACACGACATTCTTTCTGGAGTTTCCAGTAGAGAATCCTTTCCTTGCTCACTCATATTTTTGAAAAATTCATTTTCCTGCAGCTTTAGAACTGAGTTCCCCTTTTTCTTGCTGGGATTCCCAGCTTCTACAGGTTATCCTCATTCCACTGCATATTGCATATTTCCTTCATCTTAAGAGCCATTAATGGTGGTTCAAATCTCTCTCACACCCCAGGTATACTCTGTCTCTTCCTTCTATTATTCTTTCCCTCTGATCTAATTTTCTCCCTTCCTCTTCCACTTTTAAGGACTCATGTGATTATACTGGGCCAGCCATTATAATTCATGATAACTTGATAACCTTTATTTAAATATCTCAGGTTTTTCTGTTCTACTTATTTTCATCATAATTTTAATTTCAAGATAATATATGCAATTGTACCAAAGACTTATAAGAATTGCCAGGCTCTGGAGAACCATGATCATGTCACTCAGAATCAAAGAAAGAAGAAAAGAGTTTTGAGGAAAAATTGTTGAAGGAAACCAAGATGCTATGAGTCAAGGTTTAGCAAGAATAAGAAAGCATTAAAATTCTAGCACTATCCAATTGTTCTAGATGGACCTATTTCCAGGGCAGGAAAAGAGACCCAGATGTAGAGAATGGGCAAGTGGACATGGCAGGGAGTGGGGGCAGGAGAGTGGGATGAATTGTGAGAGTAAGATCTGCATATTACATAACCATGTTTAAAATAGTCAGCTAGTGGGAAGCTGCCGTAAAGCCGAAAGAACTCAGCTTGGTGTTCTGTGATGACCGAGAAGGGTGGGATGGGGTTGGACTGGGAGTGAAGTCCAAGAGGGAGGGGATATATGTATAAATATAGCTGATTCACCTCACTGTACAGCAGAAACTAATACAACATTGTACCATGATTTATACTCAAAAAACAAAATATAACAAGAAGCTAAACAAGACAAAAACCTAGGCCTAAACAGGAAGCAAGAATAATGAAGTTGCTGGAGTCTTGGGAGAGATGGAGACATAGAGGAAAGTGCTGATTAACCTAAGTTATATATTAATATTTGTGTTTGTAGTCAGGAAGTGGAGAAAAGAAATATCTCCACATCTCTCTCCTTTAGCACTCTGATCTTATCAACTTATCTCTCTAGTCAGACTTCCTATGAAAAACTAGAACTATAGGAAATTATGGTAATGGAAACTATGAAGGTCAAAAAACTCCTTTACCCAAGGAATAGTGTAGTATAGTAGAAGGTGGAGATTAGGTATATGTTAAGGTTGTGGACTCAAAGAAACAAACAAGGTTAACCCCAAGTTGAGGATAGGTTGGCAAACTTTTTTATACATGGCCAGAGGGTAAGTATTTTAGCCTTTGTGGATCACACAGTCTCTGTTGCAATTACTGAACTATGGATCTATAGGGAAGAAAGTAACTCTAGATAATGCATAAACAATGGATATGGCTGAGTTGCAAAAGAACTTTGTTTACAAAAATAGAAGGTTGGGCAGATTTGGCCCATGGCAACAGTTTGTTGTATTGTTCAGTTACTAGTTGTGCCCAACTCTTTGCAACTGCATGAATTGTAGCATGCCAAGCTTCCTGTGCTTCACTATTTCACAGAACTTGCTCAAACTCATGTCCATTGAGTCAGTGATGCCATCCAACCATCTCATCTTCTGTCACTCCCTTCTACTCCTGCCCTCAATTTTTCCAAGCATCAGGGTCTCTTCCACTTAGACTTTTTGCATCGGATGACTGAAGTATTGGAGCTACAGTTTCAGCATCAATCTTTCCAATGAATATTCAGGATTGATTTATTTTAGGATTGACTAATTTGATATCCTTGCTGTCCAAGAGACTCTCAACAGTCTTCTTCAGCACCTCATCAATACTTTAGAGAAATAATTGATGGAGAGCATCAATTCTTTAGTACTAAGCCTTTTTTTATCATCCAACTCTCACATCAGTACATGACCACTGGAAAAACCATAGCTTTGACTAGATGGACCTCTGTTGGCAAAGTGTTGTCTCTACTTTTTAATTCACTATCTAGGTTTATCATAGCTTTTTCTTCCAATTAGCAAGTGTCTTTTAATTTCGTGGCTGCAGTCGCTGTCTGCAGTGGTTTTGGTGCCCAAGAAAAGAAAATTTGCCACTGGTTCCATTTTCTTCCCATCTATTTGCCATGGAATGATGGGACCAGATGCCATTATCTTAGTTTTTTTGAATGTTGAATTTAAGTCAGCTTTTTCACTCTACTCTTTACCTTCATCAAGAGGCTCTTTAGTTCTTCACTTTCTGCCATTACGGTGGTATCGTCTACCTATCTGAGGTTGCTGATATTTCTCCCAGCAATCTTGATTCCAGCGTGTGAGTCATCCAACCTTGTATTTTGCACTATGTACTCTGAATAGAAGTTAAATAAAAGGGTGAAAATATGCAGCCTTGACCTACTCATTTCCCAATTTTGAACCAGTCTGTTGTTCCATGTCGGATTCTAACTCTTGTTTCTTGACCTACATACAGGCATCTAAGGAGGCAGGTAAAGTGGTCTGATATTCCTGTCTCTTCAAGAATTTTCCAGTTTGCTGTGATCCACACAATCAAAATTTTTTATCACAGTCAATGAAGTAGATGTTTTTTCTGGAATTCTCTTGCTTTTTCTATGATCCAATGGATGTTGACAATTCTATCTCTGGTTTATCTGCCTTTTCTAAATCCAGCTTGTGCATCTGTAAGTTCTCAGTTCATGTACTGTTGAAGCCTAGATTGAAAGATTTTGAACACTACCTTGCTAGCATGTGAAATGACCACAATTGTATGCCAGTTTGAACATTTTTTGGCATTGCCCTACTTTGAGATTAGAATGAAAATTGACTTTTTCCAGTCTTATGGCCACTGCTGAGTTTTCCAAATTTGCTGACATATTGAGTGCAGCATTTTAACAGCATCGCCTTTTAGGATTTGAGATGGCTCAGCTAGAACTTCAGCACCTCCACTAGCTTTGTTCACAGTCATGCTTCATAAGGCCCACTTGAATTCACACTCTAGGATGTCTGGCTCTAGGTGAATGACCACACCACCATAGTTATCTGAGTCATTAACACTTCTTAGTACAGTTCTTTTGTATATGCATCCACCTCTTCTTAATCTCTTCTGTTTCTGTTAGGTCCTTACTATTTCTGTCCTTTATTCTGCCCATTTTTATAAGAAATTTTGCCTTGTTATCTCTAATTTTCTTGAAGAGATCTCTAGTCTTCCCCATTCTGTTGTTTTCCTCTATTTCTTTTGTATTGTTCACTCATGAAGGCTTTCTTATCTCTTCTTGCTATATCTTTCCATTTCTCCTTTTCCATTTGCTTCTCTTCTTTTCTCAGCTATTTGTAAGGCCTTCTCAGACAACCATTTTGCCTTCTTGCATTTCCTTTTATTTGGGATAGTTTTGGTCACTACTTCCTGTACAATGTACAAACCTCTGTCCATAGTTCTTCAAGTACTCTATCAGATCTAATCCCTTGAATCTATTTGTCTCTTCCACTGTATAATCATAGGCATTTGATTTATATTTTAACTGAATGGCCTAAATGTTTTCCTGTTCTTCAATTTAAGTCCAAATTTTGCAGTAAGGAGTCCATAGTTTTAAGACTCCTAAAATAAGGCATCAGGTTTGGAATGGTGGGAAATGTTAAATCTTTGCTCCACAAATTCATAGCTGAGGCTATTTGTCAACATCAAATATCCAATCTCTTCTACTGTCAACTAAAGGTGACATTTCCCAATATTCTTCATGCTGAGAAATGGCTCTGTGGCTAAATCCTACCCAGTGAGGTAGAAGTGATGTTTACAACTAAAACATGGCCTTCTTAAAGAGAAAGAATGTGTTGTCTGCTTCCTTTCTCCTGTTAGTTTAAATTTGGACTGAGAAAAAGTAATGATGATCCATCTTTCAAAATGAAGAGAAAAGCAATGTCCTAGAGTATAGTGGAAGCATAAGGCATAAGTAGCCTGTGTTGTTAGCACCTTGGATCTCCCCTGCTTGCCTATGGTTGTCTATCCTGACTTTAAGAAATTTACATGAATATGTCTCCTATTTAGGTAACAGTTTTTTTCCAAGTCTTGATTTTGCAATTAAACTTTTGTCATGTGAGTTGTCTCTAAGACTGATTCTCCTATAAAATAAAGATATTATGGCCATGTAGTTTGTTGTGGAGCCTAAGTAGCCTTGTCAAGCCAACTGGAACATAACAGTCATTCAGTGAGATAGTCTAGGAAAAAATGATATTAAGTACACATTATTGTATTAAGTATTATAAGAAATACAAATTAAATATTGGAGACAATATAGCCTCGTTTGAGTATATAACTCCATAATTATTCATTATTGTGCCCTCAGAATAGCTCCTTACAAGTTATCTAGAAATCAGACAGTAGGATATATAGTTAGAAAATAAAATTAAAGTGTATATTTTACCAGCTATTCTTTCTTTTTTTCATGATATGTTTCTGGAAAACATGTTATAGAGGAGATTATCATAAAGCAAATCACACTCCAACAGAGAAACAACTGAGAGCTTAATCACTGACAAGGACTGTGAATAAAATAAGTCATAAATGTGATAAATGCACTTATTTCTCGAAGTATAGTCCAAGATTTGCAAAGGAATGAAACAATTTCTGCAAATCAAAGCCTTCCTAGACATCAGAAATTTAATCCAGACTCCCAACCTCACAAGTGAGAAAACAACACTAGAGAGTTTGATGAGATGGTAAACTTTGTCTGGATACTATCTCCCTTTTAGAGTAAGTCAAAAATTCTTTAAAAAATGGTTTCCCAAAGGCTGATCCAGGCCTAGGAAGAAAAGGAGGTATTTGTCCCACAAGTTGGTGAGGAAATTTTCTTAGTTATGGAGAGGATTTTGAAGACTTTTCTTATGTTTAGGTTTCCCTGATACCTCAGTTGGTGAAGAATACACCTGCAATACAGGAGACCCCAGTTTGATTCTTGGGTCAGAAATATCTGCTGGAGAAGGGATAGACTACCCATTCCAGTATTCTTGGGCTTCCCTTTTGGCTCAGCTGGTAAAGAATCTGCCTGCAATGTGGGAGACCTGGGTTTGATTCCTGGGTTGGGAAGATCCCCTGGAGAAGGGAAAGGCTACCCACTCCAGTATCCTATCCTGTCTTGGAGAATTCCATGGACTGTATAGTCCATGGGGTCACTTCCTTATATTTATATTCCTTTATATTTCCAAATCACTTCCAACTGCATCTTCCCTAAATCTATCCATCTCTATTGGTACTAGAATAGTTATATAGATTTTAGAATATTTAAATAGACTATAAATTCTTATATGACTCATCGTAGCCTATAAGATGAAATAATGGCTCTTTGTTACTTTTTCCAAGTGCTCTGTAAACCACTTCAGATTCATCTCACTCTGCCTCCTTTTGTTACCACAATATCTGGCTCAGTTTGGTAATGCAAGCATATGTAATTCTCTACATATTCTCCTTGTTTCTCATGTAACCAAGCTGTTGGTGGTATATGTATATATACACGAAGAATTGGCCAAAATTCTTTGACCTCCCATTATTGTCCCAATTCATTTCTAGGTACTTTTTAGGACTTAGTTCAGGGATCTTCTTCTGGTTCTCTGTTTTTAAGTAGAACATTAGGTGTCTCATACCTGTTCTACTCTACTGTAAAACCATGTTTTATGATACATTTTTACTTGGCCTCACTACTGTCTTTTATCTGGGTATTCTCAGATAAATAGGAGATGTTCAAACAAAGTTCAAGTCACAACTATAATTAGAGATTTAAAAAAAATAAAGTTTCTTCACATTCAATCTAATTTACATCTCCTTCTTTCATATTGTTTTATTTAAATTCTATAAAATAAGTATAAATGACTTATCAAGAGAATCTCACTGATTTGCATAAAGAATATAATTCTATGTAGTCATAATTTCATGGCTTAAAGAATTTAACCCTGGGTATAATTAACAATAACTTCATTTGTCTTAGGCTTAAGCAGAATCATGTAACTGGCTTATAGGTGGTTGAGGAAAACCTGACATATATAAATTTAAAAGTTACTTAATAATACCTGACCATAATAATAGATGTGAAATGTGTAGAATAAGCCAGTATGCTCTACAGAATGAAAGGAGGAAGAAAAAGCAACAGCTGTAATGAATGAAAAGGGCCCAGTGGAAAAATATAACCATTGGGCTTAATTGAAAGCTATGTACACTTTCAAAAGATCCCAAGGGGGCAGGCATTTTCCAGGAATTTATAGAAAGAAAAGGGACTTACTTCCCTGATGGCCCAGTGATTAAGAATTTGCCTGCAAATGCAGGAGACATAGGTTCTATCTCTATTCTGGGAACTAAGATCCCACATGCCACAGGACAACTGAACCTTAGCACCACAGCTACTAGGCAGGCATGTCACAACTACTGAAGCTCACACGCTCTAGAGCCTGTGCTGTGCTCTACAACAAGAAGGCTGTACACTACAACCATAGAGTAGCCCTTACTCACCACATCTAGAGATAGAACACACACTGCAACAAAGATCCAGAATAGTGGGGGAAAAAAAAAGAAAGTAGAAGTTAGAAAAAATAAAATATGTTATTTCAATAGACTTCTCTGACAAATGTTGAAATTGTCATGATAAATAATCATCAGTTCAGATCAGTTCAGTTGCTCAGTCACATCCGAATCTTTGCGGCCCTGTGGGCTGCAGCACACCAGGCTTCCCTGTTCATCACCAACTCCAGGGTCTTACTCAAACTCATGTCCATTGAGTCGGTGATGCTATCCAACCATTTCATTCTCTGTTGTCCCCTTCTCCTCCTGCTTTCAGTCTTTCCCAGCATCAAGATCTTTTCAAATGAGTCAGTTCTTCACATCAGGTGGCCAAAGTATTGGAGTTTCAGCTTCAGCATTAGTCCTTCCAATGAACATTCAGGACTGATCTCCTTTAGGATGGACTGGTTGGATCTCCCTGAAGTCCAAGGGACTCCCAAGAGTCTTCTCCAACACCACAGTTCAAAAGCATTGATTCTTCGGCACTCAGCTTTCTTTATAATCCAACTCTCATATCCATACATGGCTACTGGAAAAACCATAGCTTTGACTAGATGGACCTTTGTTGGCAAAGTAATGTCTCTGCTTTTGAATGTTCTGTCTAGTTTGGTCATAACTTTCCTTCCAAGGGGCAAGTGCCTTTTAATTTCCTGGCAGCAGTCACCAACTGCAGTGATTTTGGAGCCCCTCAAAATAAAATCTATCACTGTTTCCATTGTCTCCCCATCTATTTGCCATGAAGTGATGGAATTGGATGCCATGATCTCAGTTTTCTGAACATTGAGCTTTAAGCCAACTTTTTCACTCTCCTCTTTCTCTTTCATCAAGAGGCTCTTTAGTTCTTCTTCGTTTTTGTCATAAGGGTGGTGTCATCTGCATATCTGAGGTTGCTGATATTTCACCCGGAAATCTTGATTCCAGCTTGTGCTTTATCCAGTCCAGTATTTCTTGAGATGTATTCTGCATATAAGTTAAATAACCAGGGTGAAAATATACAGCTTTGATGTACTCTTTTTGCGATTTGGAACCAGTCTCTTGTTTCATGTCCAGTTCTCACTGCTGCTTCTTGACCTGCATACAGTTTTCTCAAGGAGCACGTCAAGTGGTCTAGTATTCACATCTCTAAGAATGTTCCACAATTCACTGTGATCCACACAGTTAAAGCCTTTGGTAGTCAATAAAGCGGAAGTAGATGTTTTTCTGGTAAATTATCGTAGCAAATGATTATTGTGATAAATAATATTGCACTCAATTAATTAATATACATTTACTGATGGTTTCTCTCTGGAAGCAGGGTCAGATTTGCGATTGCAGCATATTTATCAATGTGGCTAACATGGTCTAGATCAAGACATGAGAAGGCAAATGATGTAAGTATAAATCTCTTTTTATCTTCATCTATTGCATAATTTCTATAAATTCAAAGAATCTCTTTGAATCAAATATTCTACTTGTAATAAAAGTTAAATAAAGATATTTAATTCCAGGTATGGTAATTTGTGCTTTTATCCTGCCCAAGAGATCTTGGAGACTTATATTCTGAATACCAACCTTGGGACATATCCCAGCTGTTGACAAAGCAATTCATCATAAATCATTGTGGTAATGATATAGATGTTTTACTAAACTACATTTACCCATATTTAATGAGCATCTACTATATGCTAGCCCTGTGCTTGATTCAAAGGTAAAGAGGGCAAGAAATGTAATGAGCCCTGCTTAAACAAATTCATAATCCAGCTAGTTAAAACATATTGAAGCAGTGAACTGGCATAAGTTCAAGGCTCTGACTATGCATTTGATTGTTATGCTTTTAGGTGACCACTAGAATGAGGAAAAATGCTATTGGTCACAAGATGGTATCTAAGTTAGAGAGCAGTTGGTTCATTTTAGCAAAAGCTAATCAATAAAGTGGCAGAGGGTAATGTACTCACATAAGATACACACTCCATGTTTATTTTGCTATGTAATCATTGAAAACTAATCCTAGTCTATACATAGTTAAAAATCCAGATGTTTCCCTTTGAAGCAATTTAATGCATTAAAATGAATGTTGGACAAGTGACGGGGATTAGACGTCTAGTCCTGAGGCTGTCTAGTCCTTGACTCAGTGGGTGATTGGCAGCCATGCATTTACTTTCTTTGAACTTCAATTTCCTCACTTGCAAAATGATAAGAGATTTGCTATATGAACTCCTGACTTTCCTCTAATCAACAACTTCATAAACCTTGGGATTTTCATACAAATGTAAATATGAATCCTCTGTTTAGGGATTCTCTTAAAGTATTTGCACCCTTTGTTTATCTAACAAAATAGTGCTTTTATGCTTATATAGACTGGTTAGTATTGGATTTGTAAACACAACCGAGGCATTCTGAGATTGCTCTTTCTACCCTGCTTGTTGAGTAAGTTGAAAAAAATAGAGAATGTTTTAAAACGTTGAAGAAAATTCAGGGAATATTTAAAAAAAAAATGATGGAGTGCCTTGATTCACTAATAATATGATAAGCAACTCGAGGTCAGGGACCCTGGGTTTTACTTCCTCTTATTCTCCATAAGGATGAGTATACTAAAGGAAGTAATCAAATCTTAGTAGAGTATGAGCTATTTCATAGGATTAAGAACTATTAAAGATCACCCTTATAAAGGAGCAGAGGTTAAATTCTTAATGAAATACATGTTTGCTTGTTTTTTTCTTAATAGACACCTACTGCCTGTATCTAAGGTGCCAGAAGACTGTCATTATGACATCTTTTGTCTTAACAGTTGGAAATATATTCACCAGACCTTTTAATATATTTCAAAAAGTTGATTTTTAAAGAATGGACCTAAATAGCAAACCTAAGTCACATCTTGCACTAGTTATCACTATCTTATTTGTGAGAAACTGTTTGGCAGGGCTTATCTGGAACAGATGCAATCTTAACATTGAAAACTTTTCAGTCTCACAGAAAATGTGTTTGTTGATTCAGCTTTATAAGCTTTGTTCACCATTATCATCTTGCATTTCCGATCATGATGTCTAGAGAGTAAAACCCTGTCATAAAATTGCCTCTGGAGTCCAAGAAGCTGAGTGTTGAGGTGGAAATTGCACTCAGAGCCTCTAGGGTGGTAATTCAATTCATTGACAGAGAAATCCAGTGTAAGGCTGTATTTCACTGTCTTCTTCCCATGTGTGTCTTATAGTCACTATAATATAGGACTAAAACAGTTCCTTATTTCCACAAAACTGTGTGGGATTCAAGCTCAATTTTCAGTAGAATACATGTTAACTTGGAGATTAAAGGAAAATTCAACATGTATTGGAAAAGCATTGTGTAGCCCGTCAAACACTTATCCGTTTAAATTCCAAGTGACCCCTTTGTTGCTGAATTTGCCAATCCACATGATGCCATGGTTAAAACTTTTAAAGAGTTCAATTTAAATACTACATTAATGCAACATTAAGGTTGACATTTTTAATCATTAATAGTTCTGAGCCAAATAATTCAGAGTTACCTTTCACAGCCACTGTCACAAAGGCAAATTTATACCTCATTTATTTTCTAATAAATTCAGCAGAAAAAATTGAACATATGTACACAAACCAAAACAGTTTTTATCCTCAAGAAGCATGTAATTACCAGGACTTTTAAAATATAGCACAAAGGAAAAATAGAATTTCACATTTATCAAGCACATTGGTGAACTTAAATAAATCCAAAGAGCTGACATGTGGGGACCTGATTTCATTTCTTATATTTACCAAATAATTGATAATATTTTCTGTAGTTTACTATGCCAGAATTAATGTTTAACTACAATGACAGAGGTTAGGTAATCCGTGTTTTGGTTAATTTATATTTGACTAGTTAGGTGGTAAGATACAGGCATTTACATGGAAATAAAGATGATTGCATATGTTTATAATCTATTTTTTGGAAGCATTGTGTGTGTGCTTATTCACTCAGTTGTGTCAGACTCTGAGACCCCATGGACTGTAGCCTGCCAGGTTCCTCTGTCCATGGGGATTCTCCGGGCAAGAATACTGGAATACATGCCCTCAGGGATCTTCCCAATGCAGGGATCAAACCCAGTGGGGGACACTTCAGGCAGATTCTTTACCATTTGAGCCACCAGGAAAGTCCTTGGAAGCATTAATTGCAGCATACTGTGGCTACAGGTTAATTGATATCTTAGTTCTTTTGAATTGATCATTAATTAATTTTCAAGTTGTTTGAAACAACACATTTTCAGTTATTTTACTAAGTATTGTTGATTGTCTACCCATTATCTATTCTTCCCATAATCCTTCCTAAATAATCTCTGATCCTTATGTGAGTATTTACCTTTCTCCAAGTAGCTTACATGTTTTAGACCTCTGCTATGTAGTATGGTAACCATTAGCTATATTGGGTATTTAAATTTAAATTGATTAAAATTACATAAAATTGAAATGTATTAGGCACATTTCACACAAGAATAGCAGTTTAATAACTGTCATATCACATGGCCCACAGCCTTGTCTAATCCAATGAAACTATGAACCAGGCCATGTAGGAACACCCAAGATGGATGGGTCTTGGTGGAGAGTTCTGACAAAATGTGGTCCACTGGAAAAGGGAATGGCAAGCCACTTCACTATTCTTGCCTTGAGAATCCCATGAACAGTGTGAAAAGGCAAAAAGAGAGGACACTGAAATATGAACTCCCCAGGTCAGTAGGTGCCAAATATGCTATTGGAGATGAGTGGAGAAATAACTCCAGAAAGAATGAAGAGAGGGAGACCAAAAAAAAAAAAAAACTCAGTTGTACCTGGGACTGGTGATGGAACTAAAGTCTGATGCTGTAAAGAGCAATAATGCATAGGAACCTGGAATGTTGAGTCCAGGAATCTAGGCAAATTGGAAGCGATCAAACAGGAGCTGGCAAGATTGAACATTGACATTTTAGAAATAAGCAAACTAAAATGGACTGGAATGGGGGAATTTAACTCAGATGACCATTATATCTACTACTGTGGGCAAGAATCCCTTAGAAGAAATGGAGTAGCCCTCATAGTCAACAAAAGAGTCTGAAATGCAGTACTTGGATGCAACCTCAAAATGGCAGAATGATCTCTGTTTGTTTCCAAGGCAAACCATTCAATCACAGTAATCTAAGTCTATGCAACAATCAGTAATGCTGAAGAAGCTGAAGGTGAACAGTTTTATGAAGACCTACAAGACCTTCTAGAACTAACACTCACAAAAGAAGTCCTTTCCATTATAAGAGGCTGCAATGCAAAAGTAGGAAATCAAGAGATACCTGGACTAACAGGCAAATTTGGCCTTGGAATACAAAATGAAGCAGGTCAAAGGCTAATAGAGTTTTACCAAGGGAACACACTGGTCATATCAAGCACCCTCTTCCAACAGCACAAGAGAAGACTCTACACATGGACATCACCAGATGGTCAATACTGAAATCAGATTGATTATATTCTTTGCAGTCAAAAATGGAGAAGCCCTATAGAGTCAGCAAAAATAAGACTGGGAGCTGACTGTGGGTAAGATCATGAACTCTTTATTGCAAAATTCAGACTTACATTGAATGAAGTAGGGAAACCACTAGATTATTATAACATGACCTAAATCAAACACTTTATGAATTTACATTGAAAGTGAGAAATAGATTTCAGGGATTAGATCTGATAGACATAGTGCCTGAACAACTATGGACAGAAGTTCATGGCATTGTACAGGAGGCAGTGATCAAGACCATCCCCAAGAAAAAGAAATGCAAAAAGGCAAAATGGTTGTCTGAGAAGGCCTTACAAATAGCTGAGAAAAGAAGAGACATGAAAGGCAATGGAGAAAAGAAAACATATACCCATTTGAATGCAGAGTTCCAAAATATAGCAAGGAGAGATAAGAAAGCATCCCCCAGTGATCAATGGAAAGACATAGAGGAAAACAACAGAATGGGAAAGACTAGAGATCTCTTCAAGAAAATTAGAGATATCTAGGGAATATTTCATGCAAAGATGCGCACAAAAAAGGACAGAAATGTTATGGACCCCAAAAAAGAAGATACTAAGAAAAAGTGGCAAGAACACAGAGTAGAACTATTAAAAAAAAAAAAAAGATCTTCATGACCCAGATAACATAATGGTGTTATCACTCACCTAGAGCCAGACATCCCAGAATGTGAAGTAAAGTGGGCCTTAAGAAGAACACTATGAACAAAGCTAGTAGAGGTGATGAAATTCCGGTTGAGCTATTTCAA
Source organism: Antilocapra americana (assembly GCA_007570785.1). Classification (NCBI taxonomy): domain Eukaryota; kingdom Metazoa; phylum Chordata; class Mammalia; order Artiodactyla; family Antilocapridae; genus Antilocapra; species Antilocapra americana. Next base: position 5,659,292 of record ML664163.1, on the reverse strand, counting down.
ATCCTAAAAGATGATGCTGTGAAAGTGCTGAGCTCAATATGCCAGCAAATTTGGAAAACTCAACAGTGTCCACAGGACTGGAAAAGGTCAGTTTTCATTCCAATTCCAAAGAAAGGCAATGCCAAAGAACACTCAAACTACCACACAATTGCACTTATCTCACATGTTAGCTATACGATGCTCAAAACTCTCCAAGCCAGGCTTCAACAGTACATGAACCATGAATTTCCAGATATTCAAGCTGGTTTTAGAAAAGGCAGAGGAACCAGAGATTAAATTGCCAACATGAGTCGGATCATCGAAAAAGCAAGAGAGATCCAGAAAAACATTTACTTCAGCATTATTGACTATGTCAAAGGCTTTGACTGTGTGGATCACAATAAACTGTGCAAAGTTCCTCAAGAGATGGGAATACCAGACCACCTGACTCGCCTCCTGAGAAATCTGTATGCAGGCCAAGTAGTAACAATTAGAACTGGACATGGAACAACAGACTGGTTCCAAATCAGGGAAGGGTTACATCAAGGCTGCATATTGTCACACTGCTTATTTAATGTATATGCAGAGTACACAATGAGAAATGCCAGGCTGGATGAAGCACAAGCTGGAATCAATATTGCCAGGAAAATGTCAGTAGTCTCAGATATGCAGATGACACCACCCTTATGGCAGAAAGTGAAGAAGTAAAGATCCTCCTGATGAATGGGAATGAGGAGAGAAAAAGTTGGCTTAAAGCTCAACATTCAGAAATCTAAGATAATGGCATCTGGTACAATCACTTCATGGCAAATAGATGGGGAGATGATGGAAATAGTGAGAGACTTTATTTTATTGGGGTTCAAAATCATTGCAGATGGTGACTGCAGCCATGAGATTAAAAGATGCTTGCTCCTTTGAAGAAAAGCTATGACCAACCTAGACAGCAAACTCAAATGCAGAGACATTACTTTATTAACAAAGGTCTGTGTAGTCAAAACTGTAGTTTTTCCAGTAGTCGTGTATGCATCTGAGAGTTGGACTATAAAGAAAGCTTTTTTTTTTTCCCTAGAAATGACTTTTACTTTTTTTTTAAATTTTTTTTTTAAATTTTCTTTATTGTGTTGGTTTTGCCTTACATTGACATGAATCCGCCATGGGTATACATATGCTCCCCCTCCAGAACCCCCCTCCCTCCTTCCTCCCGATTCCCTCCCCCTGGGTCATCCCGGTGCACCAGCCCCGAGCACCAACCCTGGGCTGGTGATTGATTTCACATATGATAATTAACATGTTTCAATGCCATTCTCCCATATCATCTCACCCTTGCTCTCTTCCACAGAGTCCACGAGACGGTTCTATACATCTGAGTTTCTTTTGCTGTCCCACATGCAGGGTTCTTGTTACCATCTTTCTAAATTCCATATATATGCGTTAGTATACTATATTTTTGTTTTTCCTTCTGGCTTACTTCACTCTGGATAATAGGCTCCAGTTCCGTCCACCTGAGTAGAACTGATTGAAATCAATTTTTTTTTAATGCTGAGTAATATTCCATTGTGTATATGTACCACAGCTTTCTTATCCATTCGTCAGTTGATGGGCATCTAGGTTGCTTCCATGTCCTTGCTATTGTAAACAACGCGACGATGAACATTGGGGTACACGTGTCTCTTTCAATTCTGGTTTCCTCAGTGTGTATGCTCAGCAGTGGGATTGCTGGGTCATATAGCAGTTCTATTTGCAGATTTTTAAGGAATCTCCACACTGTTCTCCATAGTGGCTGTACTAGTTTGCATTCCCACCAACAGTGCAAGAGGGTTCCCTTTTCTCCACATCTTCTCCAGCATTTATTGCTTGTAGACTTTTGGATGGCAGCCATTCTGACTGGTGTAAAGTGGTACCTCATTGTGGTTTTGATTTGCATTTCTCTGATAATGCAAGCTACCAGGGGTCTATTTCAGAGAACTAGAACAAATAATTTCACAATTTGTATGGAAATACAAAAAACCTCGTATAGCCAAAGCAATCTTGAGAAAGAAGAATGGAACTGGAGGAATCAACCTGCCTGACCTTAGGCTATATTACAAAGCCACAGTCATCAAGACAGTATGGTACTGGCACAAAGACAGAAATATAGATCAATGGAACAAAATAGAAAGCCCAGAGATAAATCCACACATCTATGGACACCTTATCTTTGACAAAGGAGGCATGAATATACAATGGAGAAAAGACAATCTCTTTAACATGTGGTGTTGGGAAAACTGGACAGCCACTTGTAAAAGAATAAAACTAGAACACTTCCTAACACCATACACAAAAATAAACTCAAAATGGATCAAAGATCTAATCATAAGACCAGAAACTATAAAACTCCTAGAGGAAAACATAGGCAAAACACTCTCCGACATAAACCAAAGCAGAATCCTCTATGACCCACCTCCCAGAATATCGGAAATAAAAGCACGAATAAACAAATGGGACCTAATTAAAATTAAAAGCTTCTGCACAACAAAGGTAACTAAAAGGAAGGTGAAAAGGCAGCCTTCAGAATGGGAGAAAATAATAGCCAATGAAGCAATGGACAATTAATCTCAAAAATATAGAAGCAACTCTTGCAGCTCCATTCTAGAAAAATAAACGACCCAATCAAAAAGTGGGCCAAAGAACGTAACAGACATTTCTCCAAAGAAGACATAAAAATGGCTAACAAACACATTAAAAGACGCTCAACATCACTCATTATTAAAGAAAGCTTTTGAACTGTGGTGTTGGAGAAGACTCTTGAAAGTCCCTTGGACAGCAAGAAGATCCAACTAGTCCATCATAAAGGAAATCCGTCCTGAAAATTCATTGGAAGGACTCATGCTGAAGCTAAAACTCCAATACTTAGGCTATCTGATGCAAGGAACTGACTCATTTGAAAAGACCCTGATGCTGGGAAAGATTGACGGCTGGAGGAGAAGGGCGTGACAGAGGATGAGATGGTTGGATGACATCACTGACTCAATGGACATGGGTTGAGTAAACTCCAGGAGTTGGTGATGGATATTGAGGTCTAGTGTGCTACAATCCATGGGGTTGCAAAGAGTCAGACATGACTGAGTGACTGAACTGAACTGACTCTACACCTTCTGTGCCCTGGGATAGCTTTTGAAAGTGAATGCAGCCATTCACCACATTCTATTTTCCTAATACCAACATTTCTCATAATATCTCAGCATTTTACATTTGAAAATAAAGGGCAGAAAAAACAGTATAATAATAAGTTTTTTTATAAAAATTGAACAATATAAATGAGAAGAAAAACAACTGCCAGTTATATCTTGAAGCATCAGTATGGAAAGTAATAAAACAATAAAAATGGCAGTTGCAGGAAAGACATATAGCATTAGAGTTTTGAACTGATATTACGAGATAAAAGGAAACTGTACAGTTGTATAAGTGTATACACAGAATTTTAGCTACAGACAATAATGAAGGAGTATATTTGCAATTTCCTGATTAATACAGTTAACCTATAGTTTCAAATTTTATTATTTAGTCCAAAGTGGCATTTCTCCCATTAATGAAATTCACCAAATAATTTCCAAATTCAGGTTTTATATATGTGCTATCCACCACTGAAATTCACAAATGGCTCATGTATTAACATATATGTATATATACATCAGGGGCTTCCCTTGCCTGCAGCGCAGGAGACCCAGGTTCAATCCCTGGGTTGGGATGATACCCTGGAGAAGGAAATGGCAACCCACTCCAGTATCCTTGCCTGGAAAATCTGATGGATAGAGGAGCCTGGTGGGCTGCAGTCCATGAGGTTGCAGAGTCAGGCACGACTGAGCGACTAAAACTTAACACTTATATATACATCACTACTTAATTTATAACACGTAACAGATAATTTCATTGGTTTAATGTCTGCTTAAATATGTTCACTCAATTAAATTATCTATTCCCCCTAAATCTCCTGCAGACATGGAACTACTGATTTCCTTTTCCTCATCATTGTAAATTGTATATGTGTACTGTTAAAGATCTGCTAGATAGATACTGAAATTTCATTTTCAAAATTATTTGGAATTCTTAAAAGATACTGCAATATATATTAACTTGTCAATTTTGTAATATATATTTTGGTAAACAAGTTTGAATACAGTTATTTTGTATTTTGGGGGATGGAGTTAATCATAATTATGCTCTTGCTCTAAGTAACTATATGTTCAGAAATTTAGTGTACAGATTATTAGTTTAAGATTTTTATTATTAGTGTGCGATTATTAGCTTCATTCCACATAAACAACAGTATGGGGCTAGTGAATCAGAGTAAGAATAAAATATACAGATGAGTTTCTCATTCATAATTTGAAAATAGTATCTTGGACTATTAATTCGATTATAATGAAATACTAACAGCATATAAAATGGTTAGAATTTTACTGTTAATTAGCATGTAAAATTTATGCAACTTTGTTCCTCTATGGCTTGTAAACAGAAGAAAAAAATCCTTCCAAGTGAAAAAGAATAAAAGGCTTTCTTAAATATGACAGCTTTTAGAATAAATTTACCTGATTTTGTCTCCATCTAGTTCTAATGGATATGCCAGGACAAAAAGAAAAATAGGGTTAAAATTTTTGTTTGCAGGAAAGCCATTCCTTCATGCATTATGAGTGAGGTGAGTGAAATCAGTCGGTCGTGTCAGACTCTTTACAACCCTGTGGACTGTAGCCCACCAGGCTCCTCCATCCATGGGATTCTCCAGGCAAAAATACTGAAGTGGGTTACCGTTTCCTTCTCCACGGGATCTTCGAAACCCATGGATCGAACCCAGGTCTATCGCATTGCAGGTAGACGCTTTATCCTCTGAACCACCAGGGAAGTCCCAGCTTTTGGTAAAAGTGTTCATTTACCCTCAGTTCTCGCTTTTCTCAGGTTGCATTTTTATACTATTTCAAGAGGATAGAGCCCATGAATACAGACTAAATTTTGTCAAGTGGACATAACCAATGATAGTTCATTTTGTAGCTTGTAACTATCCCTTCATTTTCAACATAATTGAATTGCTTTCAAGTTCCCAGGTGGTGCTAGGGGTAAAGAACCCACCTGCCAATGCAGGAAACACAGGTTCGATCCCTGGGTCCGGAAGATCCCCAGGAGGACATGGCAATCCACTCCAGTATTCTTGCCTGGAGAATCCCCATGGACAGGGGAGCCTGGCGGAATACAGTCCATAGGGTCACAAAGAGTCGTACATGACAGAAGCGACTTAGCACAGCACACAATTTGGCAATAGTTTTATACATACAACTATTTATAATTCCATCTGCTTGTGTGTGTATTCCAAGCATTCTAGAACATAAGAGACATTATAATGAAAAGTTCCTGGAATTCAATAAATAAGATATCAGGTTACTTACATGACAATCTAAATACCATAACTTTTGGACTTCACAAAGATAGACATTATTAAAGTGCAAGGTATTTTAAAGCAGCTTCACTGTGTGGCCAAGAGCTGTTCAATTTTTCCCTTTAAATGAAGTGAAGGGATGTTGATAGAACCTAAAATAATGTTCTCATCCTGTTTGATTTAGTGTGTAATTTGAAGGCTGCCAGAGATTTGTTCAATGGACCTTGATGGATGTTTCCAATCATTGCTTTTTCTAGCTGTATCAAGGCCAAGGTCCACCAGATGTCAGTACAATATAAATAATCCAAGTTCTCGTATTTAAAAGTCAAATATAGAAGACAAAAAGAGAAATTGCCATAAAATAAAGCCATTTCATTAAATTTTAAAAGATTTGCCTATACCAAATTGTAGATGTTGAAAAACTGATCAATGTATGATATCATTTTTAATGGTTTCATTTTAATAGTTCTCTGTCAAGGTAATCAGATAAAGCTGATTTTGTATTTTTCCTCCTACTTCCTGCTTCATTATCATTCAGTGGTAGTTTTGCCAGATGATATCTTTATTCACTGATGATTTTATAAATCAACATTTTTTTTTAAATTTTCTCTTTATTTTTTTTTTTCTATTCTAGAAACAGTGTCAAATCATGACAGCAGCATATTCCCTAACACATTTTATTTTCACTTGATCACAGCTAAAGTAAAGGTAAATGGGAACACCTGATGACAATGAGTTGAATCCTTGGATGTTTAGGTATGCCAATAACTTTTTTCATATATTTTTGAAATTATACTTTTAGTTGCTGATAAGAAACTTGTTAGTTTACATCATTAACACAAACATACCTACATACAGAGATATGTCAGGAAAAAAAAAAGATTCAATAGAAGTGAGTGAAAAGTATAGCCAAGCCAATCTTTATTGTGATATCATTCTCTATTGGAAATGGTCAACTTGCAAAATCTAAATGGATCGGATTTACTTAAATAGTTATGGTGGGTTGAGTCCAATAATGTCAAGAAAGTTTAGAGCTCAGGCACCTGAGTAATGAAGGAAAAGCTGAACAATTTTCAAGAAAATACTAGTAAATAAAACTGATTAATCTATAGGAAAACTAAAAACAAATAGGATACTCCTTTTTAACTATATGACACTTGTTAAAAAGAATAAAAATCATGATTAAATGGATTAAAAATATATTTGATATGATTGAACATTCTTTCCTGATTTCAAAAAACTATAGCAAATGAAAATAAATGGAAATTTCCTTAAAGGAAGGCAAAAACAAACAAAACACAAATAGCAGTGGTCCAAACCCTTTCCAAACGTCAAAGAAAATGAAAGAATACCTGATATCACCATGATTCCTGTTTCAAAATTATATCATACTAAGTGAAGTGTGTCACACAAAAACTGATATCACTTCTATGTGGAACCTAAAAAATGACATAGATGGACTTCTTTTTACAAAACAGAAACAAACTCACTATCTTAGAAAACAAATTTAAGTTTACCAAAGGGGTAAGGTGGGAGATGGAATAAACTGCAAGTTTGGGATTAACATATATACACTACCATATATAAAGTATGAAAATTTACCTACTATGTAACACAGGGAACTCTACTCAATACTCTCTAATAGCCTATTTGGGAAAATAATCTTGTAAGGAATATATGATTATCTATAATTACATGTATAACTATAACTATACAAGTCAAGGCTATGGTTTTTCCAGTAGTCATGTATGGATGTGAGAGTTGGACTATAAAGAAAGCTGAGGGCTGAAGCATTGATGTTTTTGAAGTGTGGTGTTGGAGAAGACTCTTGAGAGTCCCTTGGACTGCAAGGAGATCCAACCAGTCCATCCTAAAGGATATCAGTCCTGGGTGTTCATTGGAAGGACTTATGTTGAAGCTGAAACTCCAATACTTTGCCCATCTCATTGGAAAAGTTGACTCATTGGAAAAGATCCTGATGCTGAGAAGGATTGGGGGCAGGAGGAGTAGAGGATAACAGAAGATGAGATGGTTGTATGGCATCACCAACTCAATGGACCTTAGTTTGGATAAACTCCTGGAGTTAGTGATGGACAGGGAGGCCTGGTGTGCTGTGATTCATGGGGTCACAAAGAGTCAGACATGACTGAGCAACTGAATTGAACTGAACTGAACTGATAACTATAACATATATGTATATGTATACAACAAAATCACTTTTCTGTACACCTGAAACTAACATAGCATTATAAATTAACTCTGAAAAGTGAAAATGAAAGTGTTGGTTGCTAAGTTGCGTCCCACTCTTTGCAACCCTAGCATGCCAGGCTACTCTGTCCATGGGATTTCCCAAGCAGGAATATTGGAGTGACTTGCCATTTCCTCCTTCAGGTGATTTTCCCTATCTAGGGATCAAACCTGCGTCTCCTCATTGGCAAGCAGTACCACTGAGCCACCAAGGAAACCTGATTTAGTTAGTGTTAAGAGGCACCAAAATGAAATAACAGAGCAACTTTGTCTTCAGTTACATTTTGCTCTAAAGAGGTAACATGGAGATTTAAACATTGTATTGAACTTTTCTTTTCCAGCCCCCTCAGTTGGCAAACATGTTTCAAGTTCAAATTAAACAACTTATAAACTCTTACTGCATAACTCATATATTTACCTGGGGCTGTCATTCGATGATGAATCAGGGAAAGGGCAAAGTATTATTTTCATGAAGTTTTATTTGAATATATCAGAGCCCCTACAGTGTGAGGACCTTTGAAAAATCCAAAAATAGATAGTATGTGCTTAGTGAAGAAAATTCAGAATTTGAAGCTGGTTGTACCTAAGGAAGGATTTAATTATTTTTTTCTTAAATTGTCCCCTGGGCTATTTTTATATAGATGGTACCTTTCTTTCATCTCTTCTAAGGCTTGCTGATTACTCTGTGTCTTCCTCTTGGAAGATAATAATTCAAAGTTTATTGTAATCAACCAAGATATCTGAGTGCATAAAGAAGAAAACTACCACAAAAGGAAACCAAGGGAGAATGTGGGACAGCAGTGTAAATTAATACAAGTACAGTTTGCAAACTGATGGTGTCTAAAACAAGTCAAAGGCTTTATTGTAGCTTTGTCTTGAATGTAAAATATCGCCTATCTAGATCTAGCAGATTTCTTGACATGATTTTCTGCCAAAAAAAACCCCACCAAAAACAAAACAATTACTTTTACTTTTCTATATCTTTGACCAACCTAGATAGCATATTTAAAAGCAGAGACATTACTTTACCAACAAAGGTTCATCTAGTTAAGGCTATAGTTTTTCCAGAGGTCATGTATGGATGTGAGAGTTGGATGGTGAAGAAAGCTGAGCACCCAAGAATTGATGCTTTTGAACTGTGGTGTTGGAGAAGACTCTTGAGAGTCCCTTGGACTGCAAGGAGATCCAACCAGTCCATCCTAAAGGAAATCAGTCCAGGGTTGTTCATTGAAAGGACTGATGTTGCAGCTGAAACTCCAATACTTTGGCCACCTGATGCAAAGAACTGACTCACTGTAAAAGACCCTAATGCTGGGAAGGATTGGGGGCAGAAGGGGAAGGGGATGACAGAGGATGAGATGACTGGATGGCATCACCGATGCTATGGACATGAGTTTGAATAAACTCTGGGAGCTGGTGATGGCGTGCTACAGTCCATGGGGTCACAGAGTCAGACATGACTGAGTGACTGAATTGAACTGAACTGAAAGTTACAGAAAAACAGAGTGAAATATTTCAGTTCTCAGGAGTTGAGTACAAACAGCAGCTCTGACCTTTAAATCTCTTGTGACTAAGAGCAGTGTTTCATCCTAGATCAAATATTGAAAAAGATTAGTAATCAATTAAAAAATACTGAAGGTTTCTGAATTGAGTGATCATTTACACCTAATAAATAAAAAGCCAAAATTTTACTTTTATTCACTTGCTTGATAGGTTTCCTATAGAGGGTTTGGTGTGGCTGGAAATGGTACATAGAAAGCATTATGTTTTTTATAAGAAAAAAAATGTTTATTCATATTCCACATTACCATTTCTAAGCAACTTTTAACAACTGAGGGAAAATGCAGAAGTAAATGAAAACAGTGTGTGCATCAGGGAAAGTTTATCACAGTGACTATAAAAGCACTTTCAAGTTCACGGTTCTTTTTCAATGTGTGTCTGCATGAAACAACCACATGTAGCCATTTGATGTAAAAGAGTTGCAAAAAGGAGAATCAGCCAAGGCCATCAGGCCTAGAATCATTAGTGCTGATACATTTTGTGAACAAGGGTTATCAGAGTAAAATAGTATGAAACCGTCTCCTGTTGTATAATGCATACTAAAGATATATATGGTCCATGACTGTAATAGAAAGAGTATTTACAAACAGTGAGGACCCTTGCCAACCTTCAGGACCAAAAGCATGTAGGAATGGCTACCTGATTTTCCCTGACTGACAACTTTCTGAAATCTAGAAACACAATTAAATGGCAGACTGTCTTCAGTATTACTTTGGCAAATGTTTCTTTCAACCTGAAAGAAAATACAGCCTTTAGACTATAATACATAAAATACATAGGCTATATAGCAAACCATCTTTTTGAAATATTGTTTTGTTTTTTTTTTTCTTTCATCCTCAGTTCAGTTCAGTCACTCAGTTGTGCTGATTCTTTGCAACCCAGTGAACTGCAGAACGACAGGCCTCCCTGTCCATCATCAACTTTCAGAGACCACCCAAACCCATGGCCATCCGGCCGTCTCATCCTTTGTCACCCCCTTCTTCTCCTGCCCTCAATCTTTCCCAGCATCAGGGTATTTTCAAATGAGTCAGCTCTTCACATCAGGTGGCCAAAGTATTGGAGTTTCAGCTTCGACATCAGTCCTTCCAATGAACACCCAGGACTGATCTCCTTTAGGATGGACTGGTTGGATTTCCTTGCAGTCCAAGAGACTCTCAGGAGTCTCCTCCAACACCACAGTTCAAAAGCATCAATTCTTAGGAGCTCAGCTTTCTTTATAGTCCAACCCTCACATCCATACCTGACCACTGGAAAAACCATAGCCTTGATTATATGAACTTTGGTTGGCAAAGTAATGTCTCTGGTTTTTAATACGCTGTCTAGGTTGGTCATAAGTTTCCTTCCAAGGAATAAGTGTCTTTTAATTTCATGGCTGCAATCACCATCTGCAGTGATTTTGGAGCCCCCAAAAAATAAAGTCAGCCACTGTTTCTACTGTTCCCCCATATATCTGCTATGACCTGATGGGACCCGATGCCATGATCTTAGTTTTCTGAATGTTGAATATCAAGCCAGCTTTTTCACTCTCCTCTTTTACTTGCATCAAGAGGCTTTTTAGTTCGTTTTCACTTTCTGCCATAGGAGTGGTGCCATCTGCATATATGACGTTATTTATATTTCTCCCAGTAATCTTGATTCCAGCTTATGTTTCCTGCAGCCCAGCATTTCTCATGATGTACTCTGCATGTAAGTTAAATAAGCAGGGTGACAGTATAAAGCCTTGACATACTCCTTGTCCTATTTGGAACCAGTCTGTTGTTCCATGTCTATTTGTAACTGTTGCTTCCTTATCTGCATACAGGTTTCTCAAGAGGGAGATCAGGTGGTCTGGTATTCTCATCTCTTAAGGAATTTTCCAGAGTTTGTTGTGCTCCACACAATCAAAGGCTTAGGCATAGTCAATAAAACAGGAATAGATGTTTTTCTGGAACTCTCTTGCTTTTTCAATGATCCAATGGATGGTGGCAATTTGAACTCTGGTTCCTCTGCTTTTCTAAAACCAGCTTGAACATCTGGAAGTTCACAGTTCACTTATTGCTGAAGCCCAGCTTGGAGAACTTTATGCATTATTTTACTTGCATGTGAGATGAGTGCAACTGTGCAGTAGTTCGAGCATTCTTTGCCATTGTCTTCCTTTGGGATTTGAATGAAAACTGACCTATTCTAGTCCTGTGGCCACTGCTGAGTTCTCCATATTTGCTGGCATATTGAGTGCCAAACACTCACAGTGTTATCTTTCAGGATTTGAAATAGCTCAACTGGGTTTTCATCACCTCCACTAGCTTTGTTCATAGTGATGCTTCCTAAGGCCCACTTGACTTCACATTCCAAGATGTCTGGCTCTAGGTGAGTGATCACACCATCATAATTATGTGGGTTGTGAGGATCTTTTTTGTACAATTCTTCTGTGTATTCTTGCCACCACTTCTTAATATCTTATGCTTATGTTAGGTCCATACCTTTTTTGTCCTTTATCCAGCCCATCTTTGCATGAAATGTTCCCTTGGTATCTCTAAATTTCTAGAAGAGATCTCTAGTCTTTCCCATTCTATTGTTTTCCTCTATTTCTTTGTATTGATCACTGAGGAAGGCTTTCTTATCTCTCCTTGCTATTCTTTGGAACTCTGCATTCAAATGGGTATATCTTTTCTTTTCTCCTTTGCTTTTTGCATCCCATCTTTTCACAGGTATTTGTAAGGCCTCTACAGACAGCTATTTTGGTTTTTTGCATTTCTTTTTCTTGGGGATGATCTTGATTCCTGTCTCCTGTATGATGTCACGAACCTCCATCCATGGTTCATCAGGCATTCTGTCTATTAGAGCTAGTCCTTTAAATCTATTTCTCACTTCCACTTTATAGTTATATGGGATTTGATTTAGGTCATACCTGAATGGTCTAGTGATTTTCATCACTTTCTTCAATTTCAATCTGAATTTGGCAATAAGGAGTTCATGATTTGAGCCACAGTCAGCTCCCAGTCTTGTTTCTGCCTACTCTATAGAGATTATCCATTTTTGGCTGCAAAGAATATAATCAATCTGATTTCCCTGTATTTTGTCTTTAGTTTGGCAAATAGACAAATTTATAATAGCTTTTAGATAATTAATATTTAGAGATTGCCAAAATCAACTTTATTATTATTGTTTATCTTTCTTTCAAAATATAAAAGGTTGGGATTTTCTAGCAGCCATTCTAGGCAGTTCAAAGATAGTTTAAGACATAAGGAATGTCTTGTCAGATTTGTAATTTTGAATATAAAGACTGAGTTTGAGAAAGGAAATATCAAGAGCTGAGAGGTAAGAACATACTTGAGAATATAAATCATAATTATTCAAGGTTAGGAGACAGTTATAGCCAAAATTTTAAAACCAAATTATAAGTAAAACTCATTAGGAATTTAACTCTTTTTCAAAAATAGAGAAATGTTAAATTGATATAAAAGACTGTTACACATAGAGGGATTTAAAAAGATACTTTGATAAGAAGAACTTGTGCAATCTCTAAACAGAATAACTGTTGTCTCACAGAAGTAAAATCTATTTTTTTTCCATTTTGTTTATCATTCATGTAAAATTCAGAGAAAAAATATTAATAGATTCATACTTACACATAAACCTACTAATAAGCAGCTAATTCTGTTTAATATTTTCAAACATTTTACTGTTTTTTAATTTCATGTTTATATTGATATTTATAAGCTTTTAAAATAATCTTATCATTTTAACAGATACAAATATAAATTATATTTACATAAATATATAATAATATTAGAGCATATACATTTATATTTTATAAGTTTACTTAACTTACTGACATAGTAACAAAATAATATATATTTAAATATATAATCTTGAGTATAACAAATCTCTAAACTTCCATGCCACATTCATTTACTAATATAAATATTCACATCTTTCTGTAATTATTATACAAAGTATACTCACAATCATTATATTAATATCATCTTTAATAGAATAATTAATTTTTGTTCTTCCTGGTACAAAGAAAAGACAATCAACTAACACTTATATAGTTTTTATTCATAAACATGTTTCATATCACTTTTATACATTTAAAAATGGCAAAAACTCCTTCACTACCAACCTTATCTGAACTTATTTAACCATTTGATGACCCTAGCCATTTAAAAATGTGTAAAAAGCTAATTTAGGGCTTTCCTGGTGGCTCAATGGTAATGGATCTGTTTGCCAATGCAAGAGACTTGGGTTTGATTCCTGGGTCGATGAGTGAAAAGAAAAATGTGTGTCCATAAGTCACTTCAGTTGTGTCCCTCTTTTAGGGAAGTCATGGACTGTGACCTGCCAGGCTCCTCTGTCCATGGGATTCTCCAGGCAAAAAATACTGGAATGGGTTGCTATGCCCTCATCCTGGGGATCTTTCCCACCTAGGGATCAAACTCAAGTCTGCTGCATTGGCAGGTGGGTTCTTTACTACTAGCACCACCTGGGAAGCCTGAAAAGACAAACAATGGTCTTTAAATCAGAATCACTAACTCACTTTAAATTTTCAAAGATGCAGATATTTATCACGCCTTTTATATAAAAATGTTCTAATTTAGAAAATCCTATAATCCCAATACTGAACATATACCTTAAGAAAACTAAAATTCAGAAAGATGCATGTACCCCAATGTTCACTGCAATATTATTTACAATAGCCAGGATATGGAAGCAATCTAGATGTCCTTAAAGAGCTAACATTATTAAGGTTCAAGAAATAAAACTAATTGCTCTTATTCCTTTTAGAAATTCTTAGCATTCTATCTCTACAATTCTAGTATGAAAAATATTAGTAGCATTTTATTTGATTAATTTTCAAACTTTTCCAATAAATGATAAAGTGAAGAATGGGATAGAGAAAGATGGAGATATAAAAGTGTAGATATACATAGAGAGAAGAGATACAGAAAGGTGGAGAGAAACACAGAGAGAAATAACTAATTATAGCTAGGTTTAACAATGACCTGCAGCTTTGACCATGTTATCAAGCCAGAAGATTAAAAGGGCATTGTTCATTAATCTAGGAAGTATAACAGACTGAAATGAGAGGGAAGGGTTCTCATATTAAAAAGTCTTTCAGATAGACAAAATGTGTTCATATATATTATTTGTAACTATATATGATGTATTTTTATTTATAATTTTTTTCTAAGATGTGGGTCCTGAGTTTTCTCAGTGAGATTATACCCAAGTTCAAATATCTGGCACTATTAGGTCCATGACAAATAAGTATGCATAAAGCCAGATGCTAGCCAGGCAATATATTAGAAAACCATGTGCTCCTAGCAGCTTCTATAGAAGCTGAGAGATAAAGAATCAGATCACTCAAATGCTAGTGCACCGAGATGACCCAGGGGGAGGGAATCGGGAGAGAGGAGGGAGGGGGGTTCTGGAGGGGGAACATATGTATATCCATGGCAGATTCATGTCAATGTATGGCAAATCCAACACAATAAAGTAAAGAAAATTAAAAAAAATATATATCACTCAAATGCTATCTCTCATGTTATACTGAGTTTAAGAGTTCTAAGAAATAGAAGAAAAAAAAAAAAAGAAATAGAAGAAAGGAAGAGGAAATCATAAATAATATCACCAGGTCAGTGAACCAGTGAAGTTGCTCAGTTGTGTCCAATGGTTTGTGATCTCATGGACTGTAGCCTACCAGGCACCTTCATCCATGGAATTTTCCAGGCAAGAATACTGGATTGGGCTGCCATTTCTTTATCTTCCCAACCCAGGTCTCCAACACAGGCCTCCCGCATTGCAGGCAGACGCTTTACCATCTGAGCTACTGGGAAAGCCCATTATCACCAGGCCAAATGGCATTAATTGATTAATCTTTTTCAGTGCTCAAACAAAAGTAGGCAAATAGTAGACATAGACTGGGATTTAGTTCAGACTCTGGAAAGAAGAGATGACAAAGACCTCTGGCTTTCAGTAACCTTGCCAAGTTCCCTGGTCCGAGAAGTGAAAGTACCGTCTATCTTGGAGAAAGTGGAGGATGTAATCTCCACATTTTTTAGAGATCTTGCATAAGAACACCAGACAGCAAGCAAGAAAATGGAAAATTTTACATCTATTAGGCCAGAAGATACATTAGGAAAAATCAAACTGCTTTAGATTTCTGATATTTTACAGAAATGTTGTAAACTCAAGCAGTTAAGCAGGTGAAAAGGAGAAGAGAAAGAGGGAGTGTTGTGTGTGGGAAGAGAGAGATAGTCTATGAATATTAGTTAATTGTCATCACTTCTTCAAAAGGTTGGTCTATGTGCAGGAAAGTGTATTTACAAGATCTGTTAAGCATTCTCAGTTCTAGAAGAAGCTAACCTAAGAATAAGGTTGTGAAAAATACCTTCTGTGATCTACAGTTTGTTAAGAAAATTGGCTGCAGAAAGATCTTAACTTTCTACATTCTTATTTTAGAGAGAAAATAGGGAAGTTAAGAAATTTGCCAAGGTCATATCATTTGGAAATGCAAAGCTAAATTAAAATTTGGTTAGCAATGGGGCTAGCCAATAGAAGTTAGATACTTAACAGATATATTTCCATTAAATCCAAAAGCAGAGGAAGTAAAAGGCAGGAGTGAAAAATAGGATACTAAGCTATGGGAAGATGGATTATCCAAGCAAAAAAAAACAGATCAATGAAGGTTGGATTACAATACTATTCCAGTGAGCTAGAGTAGTGATGTTGATTGGAACAAAACCCTGACCAAACGTTCTCTTAGAATGTATCTGCCCACTCAATCCTAACAGGCATAACTTGTTTACAAAGATGTTCCTGAAATCACAATCTTTATTCTTATGCTAGAACAAAGGCATAATAGTTTTGAGAACAGTTCAACACTGTTCTCAATGTTCAACACTGGGATAGTTTCATAAAAATTGGATTAACAAACTTGAATTGAATATTAAAAAGATCTGAATACCAAATGAAAGAACTCTAAGAGGGATGATATCAGTGAAGTAGGAAAGGATCAAGTTTTTCTAACCTGACAGCATCTGAAGAAATTGGAGTACCTGTTATTAAGGTCTAATTTGTGCTTAGTTATTCTCTCATGTCCAGCTCGTTGTGACTTTATGGATTGTAGTCCACCAGGTTTCTCTGTCCATGGGATTCTCCAGGCAAGAATATTGGAATGGGTTACTATTTCCTTCTGCAGGAGATCTTCCTGAACCAGGTATCAAACCCGGTCTCCTGCATTGCAAGTGGATTCTTTATCATCTGAGCCACCAGAGAAGCCCAACAACTAATTCATATTCTCCCCAAAATTCATATGTTGAAGTCTAAATTTCCAGGACCCTCAGAATGGAACCATATTGGGAGCAAGGGCCTTTAAAGTGACAGTTAAATGAAAATGAGACCATTACAGTGAGCCATGATCCAATGTCACTGATAATCTTTAGAGAAAAAGGAAATTAGTACACATGAGAAAGACATGAGGGATGCTTGTACACAGAGGAAATGTTGTGTGAGAACAGAGGGAGAAGGCAGACTTTTACAAGCCAAGAAGAGCAGCCTAGGGAGAAAACAAACCTACTTACACCCTGATGTTGGGTTCTAGCCCTGAGGACTGTGAGATGATAAATTTTTGTTGTTTGAGCCACTCATCCTTGGTATTTAGTTATGGCAGCCCTGGCAGATTACTATAGTGGATACCTCAAATTCTGTATCAGTACTAAGTCTTCTTCAGCTGTTGCTTTTTTTTTTTTTTTTCCTTTCTCCTAGCCATATGTCTGAGTTCCCAGATAGGTGTGTGTGTGTGTTTAATCGATAAATTTCACCAGAGAAATGTGTGTAAAGTTTAGTCTCTTAGACCCATCTCCAGAGTTCTTATCTTCTAAATTTGAGGTAAAGCCCAGAAATCTGAAAATTTACAAGTACTTAGCTCCGAGATTGGAGTACTAAGAACATACTTTTTGAGATCTACTTCCACAAATGTATGTATACATGGAGGGATAT
Organism: Antilocapra americana; assembly: GCA_007570785.1. Taxonomy (NCBI): domain Eukaryota; kingdom Metazoa; phylum Chordata; class Mammalia; order Artiodactyla; family Antilocapridae; genus Antilocapra; species Antilocapra americana. The sequence goes on along the minus strand of ML664163.1, from coordinate 5,642,116 downwards.
TCACATCTAGGGGACTATGTATGCAGGCATTATCTAATGAGTTTGAAGCATGTATAGGAAAATCAAGAGGGTAGGTATTGACTTTGTACTCTCTTTTGAAAATAATAACTGCAGTGTTCCAGACACATTTTTTTTCATGATTGTATGATGTTCCATTGTTACTCATTCAATAAATTATACAGTACATTGCTTTATTATGCAGACAGTTCATATGTTATGTCTTTCATACTGGGATTTTTGTTCAGTTTACATACAGCTTGTTCATTACTATGGTAGAAACATGGCTGGCATCTCAGGTATATATACTGTGCAGTTACTCTGCATGAGAAATGTTGCAACCCTTGGTTTAAAGCTCTGTCATTGTTATGTTGAAATTCATCATAATTTTTTAACAAAGAGCTCTTATTTTCACTTTGCACTGGGCCCTGAAAATTATGTAACTACTTCTGGGTACCAAACTAAGTTTATGACTTATTAGAAAGACTTCTATACTTCCTTTGGGTTTCATTTATGTTTTCAGGCTCAGAAACAGAGTTGAATAAAAGATTCCATGACAGGAGCTACCCTTCATGTTTCATTGTCACTGATGATGGGGAAAGTGTAACTTAAGAGTTACAGTCTTCTGTGTGTTTTTTACATAATAATGTTAGTGGCTCAGTCATATCCGACTCTTTGCAACCCCATGTATTGTAGCCTGCCGGGCTCCTCTGTCCATGGAATTCTCAAGACAAGGGTACTGGAGTGGGTTGCCATTCCCTTCTCCAGGGGATGTTCCCAACCCAGGGATTGAACCTGGGTCTCGTGCATTGCAAGAAGATTCTTTACCATTTGAACCACCAGAGAAGCCTTATTTGTTATCCTACACAAAGACATATAAGAAATCCTGATTTTAAAAGACATCAGGTGAATCTGGTATGACTCTCTTTCTTTACCTTTATCAACTATTTTAGAACATTTTAACCATATATTCATGGCACAGCTCATTTTTCATACTTAAAATATTCTAAGGAAAACCATATTAAGAGTGTCACTCCTACATTTCAAGCTACAAAACTTCTTTTATCCTTTGTTTTCCCTTCTGTGTTAAGCATAATTATGTAAAATAAGATTTTTATCTTTTCAAAATTATATGTTTAGAGAATAATTAGAGTACCTCTTAAAACAGTTTTCGGTCCTCTTTTGTTCCCTCTAAATTCATACTTGATATACCCTAAGAAACAGAATTATATATTATAATTTGGAGAAAATTGCCTCCTGCAAATCTGTATTCTATAAATTTAATTCCAGAGAGCTGATCAAGCTTAAATATGATTAAAATGTGTATATAGTAATGAGAACTATGATTACAAAAATATCCAATATATATTTATATTTATTTTGTGTCAGAAAGTTTTCTAAATGCTTTACATATATAGATTCCTAGATCTTCACAAAAACATTTTAGATAATGATACCAAATCACCAAGAAGTATAGTCACTTGACCTGACACCTAGAGTTATTCATATCACAGGAGACATGAAAACTACATTCAGTATTACTAAGTGTTAATAGGTAGAATATAAACATAAATTTTCAAACATTCCTGTTTTTTACTCAATAAAACTACCAACTTGTTTACACTGTTTTGTGCCTGCTCATGTCTTCTCAATGTAGCGCCATATAGTTTATTACTCAGAACAAAAGTATGTCAAATACCCATAATCAACTATAGCAAGATCTAAGCACCATATCTTGATATCCTATGTTAATATTTTTTAAAAATGTATTGAATTAATGTTACTATAGGACAGTATGTCTCAATATACATACTCGAGCATTTGGGGACTAAAGAATGAAATGTCTGCAGTGTGTGGTCCTTTAAATATATTAATGTTCTTAATAAGTGATAATTCTTAAAACATCAAATTGAAATGCACACTAATTGAGCTCCATAAGCTTACCACTTATGTCACTGCCATTATTGAGACTTAGGTGAATACAAATGTGGAAAATAAAGTCTGTGTGTATGTATCTGATGAGGATGACTTTTATTCACTCTAACATCAGATCATATGGGGAAAGAAAGCTGAGACATTCCCAGGGTAGAATGTCCTGGCCCATATACAAGGTCACTTGGCTTTCATCAAGGTGACCTTAGATCCCAGAAGCAGAGGGAGTCAAACTGGAGAAAACAGAAAATAAAACCCTAGATCAGAGCCATGATGATTTTGCAGATCTTTAAGAATGAGGAAACCAAGGAGAAATAAAGATATTAATGAGAATGACCAGGAAGGCTAAATAAACATGAGCTTGTATGTCAGAGTGGAGATGTGGGTCTGGGGAAATTATGGGCTATGGTAGAGACCTGAGAAAAGGTTTTCAATGACTTCCATTGATGTAAGCTGAGCATACTTAAGAGTCTGTCACACAACCGAGTAGTGAGAAGATTAAGGTAATAGGTGGATTTGTCCTATAAATAACTTTTTATACGAGTTACAAAATCTAGCATGAAATGGAACATGGGGTGTTATCTTCTCTGCCCAACTTCTTATGTATATATGGAGGCATCAACATTAGCCTTAAAAATATGATTTTATATTTGAAATTCAAGGGAAGTAAATCAGAATAGAAAACTTCACTTATTTACCTAGTCAACAAATATTGGCTGAGCACCTACTCTGTCAAGTGTGTTCTAGGCTCTGGTGATATAGTAATAAATTAAGAAGATAAAAATCCATGGTCTTGGAGACCTTGAGTTCTGACTGGCTAGAATGCTATTCTAGGAAGGATCTTAGAGCTGAATCAGCTCTCCAGATGGGATCAGCCATGATCTTTAGCAATATCAGCCAAACACAGGAAACATACCTATATGTCTGCCTGTGCATCATGTTTGTGTTTTGCTGGGAGGTGGGCCTGACCAGAGATATTGATTGGCATTTGCTTATTCACAAATGAAGAGTAACACGTTCTGAAATGTCTCCTCCCATCCATCTCCTACTTGTAAATATGTTACAATTATCCTAGATTCCAAAGCTGAAGTAGGGGGAAAATCTCCCTACATAAAGCAGTATAAATGACTAATTTGTGCAGGTGAATTGAAAAATGCTCAACTTATGCTGACAGATTTTGACATTTTAGAGTTACTGGTTCATCTCAATAAGAAGCAGCATTTGGAAGATCTGGAATAAAATTCACTGCATTTGTTAGCTCGCTGACTAGCAAATGCAATGATCAAACTCCTTTCAATCTATAGCATCCCATATCCAGAAGGGTATACAAATGAGGTCTTTTTTGTTTTTCGAAATATTTTGACCCAGATGCTAACAATAGTGGAATAGTGTTAGTTGCTCAGTCGTTTATGACTCTTTGTGACTGCATGGACTGTAGCCACACAGGCTCCTCTGTCTATTGGATTTCCCAGGCAAGAATACTGGAGTGGGTAGTCATTCCCTTCCCCAGGAAATATTCCTGACCAGGGATCCCAACTCGGTCTCATGCATTACAAGTGAATTCTTTATCCTCTGAGCCACCGTACCCAGTGGCCAGTATATAAGCCACTAAATGCATGGTTATATACTAGGGTAATTATCTGAAGGCTTTATATAAATTAATCCACTCATTAAAAAAAAAAATTCAGTGGGGTAGAGACATGTTATATGATTACTGTGTTTCATAGGTAAAGAAACTGAGGTACAGAGAGATTGAGTAATTTGCCCACATTTGCAGTTAGCAAGCATAAAAGCTAGGATATGAACCCAGTGCAGTTCTCATATGCTGTCAGCAGTTTGCTGTCTAAACAATACATTCCTGTTGCCTATTCGATTTAAACCACCTTTATTTATCTTAGTTTTTAATGTCTTTAACCTACTTGTTGTTGATGAAAATGAAGAGAAAGGATAGAAAGAAAAATACAGCAATGAAATTGTTTAATCCATTCAATAAATATTTATTGTGTGCCTACTATGTTGTACTAAGCACATTTTTGGTGCTTGGAATCAGTGGGGAAAAAAAAAAACTAGGTCTCTATTTTATGAGATATTCTACTGTTCAAAACAAAGAGATAGATGATATTTTTGAGGTATCAAAAATTGCTATGAATAAATAACATAAAATACTATCTGAGTATTGAGAGCTAGTAACAGGTGGTCAGAAAAAAAGCCTTTCTGAGATGTGTCACATAAAGTAAGTCATGAAAATATCTCCAGAATTTCTTGACAAAGGGAAGAGCAGGTACAAAGGCTATAAAGAATAATAAGGAAGACACTTTGCAGAAAGAAGACAGTTTAAATTAATAAGACCTTATGATAAAGAAGTAGCCAGGATCTGTATAAACACTGGGGCTTGTGGAGCATGGTAACACTGAACTTTATTCTCATGTCAAACAAAAGTATAGAGCAAAAAACAAAAAGCCCTCATCAAATCTGCTGGTGTGAAAGGCTAAAATCTTGAGTGGAAGGTGAAAAATCACTCACGGACCCTGCAGCTGGGAGTTGACTTGCCAGGTACCTTTGTGACTTTTGCAGTAAGGTCTCATTTTTAAGGAATATGAAGTCTTACTGGCTGAGAGCTAGAGTAAAAGGATTTAAATGAGGTTCATCACAGCCTACAGGGCATGTGTTTGAAAGACAGAAAAGTAGAGATGTAAATTTGTAAAACACTGCACACAGAAGTGTAAATAATGGCAATTTTTGTTTAAAACATCCATAGTTTGTCATATGCTCTCCATACGTCCCCTTCTTTCATAAATTCTTGTTCTAATTATCTGAAGTGAAAATGAAAGTAAAAGTTGCTCAGTCATGCAACCCCATGGACTATACAGTCCACGGAATTCTCTAGGCAAGAATACTGGAGTGGGTAGCCTTTCCCTTCTCCAGGGAATCTTCACAACCAGGGATTGAACCCAGGTAACCCAACTTGCAGGCAGATTCTTTACCAGCTGGCCACAAGGGAAGCCCTAAACACACAGGTAAATTTTTGGACATGGTTGTCAACTGCAATGACTATACATATTTGCCCCCAAAAGCAAGTCAATACAAAATTCAGTTTCACTGTGCTCTGTGAATGCCAAAGACAGCTAAAAAGCAGAATATTTATTTTTGAAATGGTTATAGGTAGAATTACAATAAAACCTTTGAAAACTGTCAGTATCTCTACTGTACATATTGGCATCTTAGGGACATGTCTGTAAAAAAAAAAATCATTAAAAAAAAAAAAAGATGCTATTGGACTCCTACCCTAGTTCTACTCTGCCCTTGGATTTTTGTATTGACAAATCAAAATTTTAAAATAAATAATCCTAACTTCTATTAGGATTCTTCTAACTTCTAACTTCTATTAAAAAGGGTTTTTAAACATCATACAGTATAGTTCAATGCACTAACGAACTCGGGAATAAAAATAAATATAACTTATTGAATTTTTATCTGGAAACAACTGAAAAGACAGCATTCATTCAAAAAGGCTGTAGTCATTTCAGATAACTTAACTTCCTGTTTCACCAGAATATGTCCGATGATTGTTAGAAGAGTGGTTTACTAGCTACATGGATGTTATTATGCACATACTGCTTAGGTTGAGGCCACATCAGCAGTTTTTCTACAATCTCTTTTTTTTTCAGAATTTTATGGGTGCTATAGTCAAACAAAAGGTTATTGGATATGCAAACTACTTCCAAAATCTTAGAGAAGAAATCATGACTCAAGCTCCTTATTTCCTTTCTCCAGACATCTAACACAAGAGAGCAAAGGTAGCAGTAAATTGCAAACCAATCTGTGGGTACCAATAAAGGAAGCATAAAATCTGACTGCATATATAGCTCTACAAACACAAATCTGCCTTTAGATAAAGTTATGAGTCATTTGTAGCAATAACAAAAGGTTTCTCTCTGATGGTGGTTAGTTTCCATCACCAAAACAAAGCTAATTAAGAGTTTCTAAGGTTTGCATTTCATAAGCTCTACATTGTTGAGCCTTAAGTGAGAAGCATGATTTTTCATTCCTTTTCCATGGTAAAAGGTAGCTACAGAGAGAATTTTGCTACCGGCAATGCCATGCAAGGAAGGGGGAATAAAAGACCAAAAAATACAGTAAGCATAATCTTCACATTGACCATGTGGTGAGAAATTCTTTAATTTCATCAAAATTACTATCTGATAAAAAAAATTCCTCAAATAAGGCAGAAAACCCCCATGCAGATAAAAGTATTCAAGGTATATCATAAAGTGAAACAGAAGCAAGGACATTTTTCATCCCAGGTGATGATCAGTACAAACCCAGCAGAAGAGCTATTCTACCAGGTGAAATTACAGCTAATTTTTATAGGAGTGAGGCCATTCTTTGACTTTGTAGCTACAATCTGATCTATGATGAAACATTTAAAGACAAAAGAAGATCAATGTGAAGAGATGTGAAAGATAAAATAGACTAACTCCTTTTATTTATTTTCTCTGAAAAAAATGGTAAAGCTACTTGTCTTGGTTAGATTAAGCCAAACATGTTTCTGCAAAAGACCTTATATGGGGAGCTGTGTAAAGCAAACTACTGCCAACATAAGTTAATGGTGCTTAGAAGTGTAAGCCATAGACAGTCAATTCTCATTATTTGCATAGTTATGATTTATGAAGCTGCATGGAATTCTGAGCTAGGGAATATGAATCACTACCCCTAGGAAAAATCGAAAGTTAGGTACTTGTTGGGTCACAGTGTCAAATAATCAATACACAACTTTATATCATGTGTGTTTCTGTTTAATGATAACTTATTTTAATATACTGTTGATTCATGAACAATAAACTCATAGTCAATAGTACTATAGCTCTTCCTTGAGAGAAACTCATCTTACATATGTAATTATAGGCAAGCCACAGTCTTCTTGAGCTTTGGAAAACTAGACAACATTTCAGCACTACACTTGTCAAGGCACTGTAAACAGCAAAATATCACCAACATAGTGCACAAAAGTAAAAACAATGGATCACTAAATAGACTGCAGAAAGGATATTACTTATAGTATGAGAGCTAATGCAAGAAGGCAGAGCTTTGCCTCATTTAGACTTGTGTGGCAACTCAAACTGTTTGCCACTCTACATATGTGCATGTCTTCAAAAGACCTTGAGAGTACTGTTGTTGAGGATACAAATAAACTTTAGCAAATAGGCTAATTCAAATATGGACTTTAGGAACTAAGAATCAACTGTATTCCAAAGGATTTGTTTACTAGAAAAGAAGAACTCAGTGGAAAAGAAAAACATTTTTCAAAATTTATTCAGAACTAGCATCACCTGTATTATCATTCTAAAATCAATACTAATTATAAATTAAATTATCATTTAGTTAAATTAGATATATATTATTTAAAAGTAACCCCAAATTGACTTTATTGACTTTCCTTTAAATTGTTCATTTTAAGTATGCAGATTATGTGAACTATCTCTGCAGGCTATTAGTTGGCTAATTAAAAATAATCTTAATAGTTTACATAAATAAAAATATAATTGTCTCATGTCCATGTGTGACATAATGAACTATTAAATGAAAGGTAAGAACCTACTATACATATACATTATCAAAAAATAACAACTTATTTTCTCTCCAAAGAGATCTTTCTCAACATACCTTTCGAGTCAAACTTCCTAATTGCTAAGGCATAGTAGGTTATCAACTATATATATAAAATTTGGATTTCAGTGAAATCATATCCATTAATGATTGGGGATGGATGACTGAGAGAAAACTCTAGTTATTTCTCCCCCAGTTTTGATCATTTTTGCTAGAGCTACCCCTAATAAAATAATACATTTAATGAGTAGTCTTTTGACAAGTGATAATAAAAGTATCTTTAGAAAATGTTGCTATTTTTAAAGTGAGCTATATGTATGTTTTAAGTAAAAATAATGTGCTTTTCCATGTAAACATAACTTTAAGATAAAACCCCACCCTCTTCCTCCAACCAGATTTCCATCTCTAAAGATAACATAAAAATTCTACATAGTTCATGAACTGTCAGAAATTATAAGAGAAATTGTGTTCATTTTCAAAAAGAAATCAGCATCCAAAGGTTTTCTTTAGCCAGAAGCATGTGATAAGTTAGAAAACATGATGTGATTTTTAAATAAGCTTTTCAAATGTATATTACAATGTGTATCATAGCCTGAGGAAATAGTATTTGATGGAACATCCTAAATACATACTTAGCCATGAAGGAAAAACAGCTCATGTCAAGTAAATAAAGCAGTCTCTACCACCTTGTGTATCCAATTACCACAAAAGAATAAGAAGGAAAGGAATAAATTAATTGAAATAATTATACTCTCAATTGAGAATTCAAGGTCACAGACAGAGCTCTACCCTACTTTAAAGGCGAATAGCCAGCTGACTTTCTACTGAGAGTAGTTTATATTGGTAGTCAGGGTATCTTTAACATGGATAATGTCCTTGAGAGTTTACTGGACAAAAATTATTACATGAATCCAGTCAGGATATTTGGTTTCTATACGTACATTGCACATTTGCTTATTGCAGGGAGAAGCCATATTACAAAAGCAAGCAACTAGGCAAGAACAAACGTTAGGTGTTATACATAATAAGATTAAATATCAACTGAAATGCAGCTTTGATGTGTGATATTAGTCTAACATTAAATGCAATTTGCATTAAATAATAAATTATATTTCTTAAGCACCAACATTCGTTTATAATTTATGTGAATGTCAACAATAAATATATATTGTTATATAAACGAATCATCTCAAGAATATTAATTTCCTTGATGAAATACCATGTTCTTATAAACAAGGAATTACAAGCCAGCTGTCAGTGTGAGCAGGGAAGGCTTAGGATATTTGTGATATAGTTTAGAGATTTTGTATATGAGACGATTTCTGCTCACAAAATATTTTTCAAATTACTATAACTGAGCTTCATATCTCACCTTTGGGAATTCATTGGGCCTCTCTCAATAAATTATCCATCCCCAAGAATTATTTATTAAATTATGAGGAATCTTAAAAGTGGTATCTGAAAACACAGGGAGAATAACAAGCTAAGACTGTAATTCTATGGGAATTACATGGGGCGTAAGTGCCTGGCAGGAATGGGTAACAGGAGAGTCTTCTGAAAAAAATTCATGGACTTTTAAACTCTGCCTAGATGCCACAGAAATCTGTGAGTCTTGTTTTGAAGTACGGCCTACATATACAGTGGAAAAGTGACTAGATCACATGAACGATGTTAAGTAAGGGTGTTCTAGGAAGAAGGGGGAGAAAGAAGTCCATGTGAATTTTCAAACTAAATTTTAAGAAAAAACTTTCATAAATATTTTGTTAAATTGTATCCTTGTCTTATCTTCTCAATTCCATTTTAATGTCTCAAAGAATTTTCCTTCTCTACTAACTACTTAGGCTGAAGCCATAAGAAATTAAAAACTAGGGCAGAAATGACCTAGTACTTTTCTTGGATTTAAAAGAGTAAGAGCTTCTTTTATTCACATTATTCAAGTGAAGGAAACTGTGTTACTTACAAAAAAAAAAAAGTCATATCTCTCTCTGCAAAATTCCTTATTCCTACCTTATCAAAGCAATTCTAACCTTACAAATAGCAAGTAAACATGTAGGCATAGTGGAAATTACTACACAATCCTCATGATCTCATCTGATTATTATAAACCATTGAGACTGGTTGGGCACATGTTAGCAACCAAGAGAAAGCAAGTCTCTAAGTCAAATGTTTTGCCTAAGGTCACTTCATTCTTAGATTAAAAAAATAATAAAATTCAAGATTTCTTTCAGACCTGTTCTTTTTCTTCTAGTAAAAGCCTAATCAGTCCTCATAAGATGGCTGTTCCATCACTTTCTATGTATCCTCTGCCTGACCAGGCCCTGCCTCAGGCTTAAGTGAATGATTGCTCCCACCCCGCACCCCCACTCCGCTCTAAGCTGACAGTTTAATCAGTAACTTCTTGTGTGATAGACCAGAGCCCCAGCTACTCTTCTAACTCTCAGACCAGAATGGCAACTGGAGACAGTAGACCTTGCAATAGCTGCTAACCTAAAAACAGTTAGCAGTTGTGTGGAAACGGTTCCCGCAGTTCCCCTGGGCAACCAAGGAGTCTTCTGATGCTTTGCCCTCTGTAACAGATAGCTTCCTCCTTCCATGTGCAACTATATCCCACCTGCCATCTGTAGTACAGGATGGGGTGTAGCTCCAGGATCCTTGCCTCTGACTTGTAAGAGTCTCTGTCCGATGAATCACTGAAGTTTCTGTCACTGACTCTGGATTCTTTCTTTGGTTTCAGAATTGTGCAGGGCAGTCCAACACCATCATACTCTATTGTCTCATTCATATATTCTTATGAACCTAGTCTTCTTTTATCATTATTACCCAGTGGAGATAATTCCATCTCTTTTAATCATCCTTACTGTCTTTCTTTAGCTCCTAGCTATCAGTGCTCCAATCCCATTTTCATATTTAAGTGATCAATCATTATGAAGAAGAAATAATAGTAAGAAAAATAGATACAAATCCCACTCACTTCCCTGTATTCATACACTGCTTGATCTGTACCCATCTGAGGCATGGAGGAAAGGCTATAAGAAATAAATGATAATTTTGATAAACAAAAGATCACAAAAACAGGAAAAGAAAATTATTAGGACTCATGCTGGGAATAGACTAGTTTATTTTTATAGATTTTCAAAGTACTAAAGACCCTTATTTATTTAGTGGGTTATTTAAATTCCATTCAGCCAATTGAATAATAAAAAGTTGCTTGAGGCCACTGAAGATGAGATTCAGGACACTCATTAAGGGCAGCCTAGCTAAAAATATTTACAATGGGCATGGATTTAGACTTGGTCCTTGTCTGGTCCATGGCCCTGATTATTTACACTGGCTTCTGCAAAACCTCCACACCTCAGGGCTGCACTTATCCTGATAATTACTCTTTTAAGTGCCTGAGAAGATCATGATTATCCTTTTCCATAGCATTTGGACAACTGTCTATATGTTTAGTTAATTGCTCTTTCTTTTATCAATAATAAAGTTTGTTAGTCAGATCTTACATCAGATAAAAAGACAAAGGAGGAGGTGGAGGTTACTGAAAATTAGAGAGCAGTGAGCTTGCACTGCATGCAGATACTCTGCTGAAGAAATGATAGCTAGGGTACTCAAGTAGCTAAAATTTTGGATTATTCCTGAATGTCTGGACACATCCGAGGGAAGGAAAACATCAGTAACTCAGACTATTACTTGGTGGTGTGTAGATATTTATTATTATTGAAGGTTAATATAATGAACATACACACACACACACACACACACATACACACACACACACACACACACATACACACACACACACACACACCCTACATAGTGAATGATCATAATTGCACAATAACACTATCTCAACCTTTAAAAATACATTAAGAAAGTATTGCATTTATAAATAAGCACTTGTCTCTACTTAGCCTATCTCTGTTATTGCCACACTTTTTCTTTGTTCCTTTCCTTATTTTATTCCACTCTCAAAAATGGTAATTCAAAAAGTCTAGTTTTGAGTGAGACAAGAAGAAAATAAAGCAAACGACATCAGGAAAAAAAATTCAGAAGCCACTGACAGTTTTTTCTCAAGTTGTTTTACATGTTTATAAGATGGATTCTTATACTAAATGATAAACTTTTTCTAGGTCAAGCTCTGCTTGCTTTTTTTCTTCTTCCTTTATTTCTGTGTTTCTTCCTTTCTTTTCTGTCTCTCTCTTTTTCTTAGATCTACCATACCATTGAGTCCTGGACTGGGTGCAGATTAAGCATTGAGAGAATACTTCACAAAAACCCCACAAAATAACAGCAACAAAACCAGTAGAACAAAATTCACATATATAGAGATTCATTTTTTTTTTTACATTTTTATTTGTACTCTGAAAATTGAAGCTGTAGAACTTTCTAAAATGTTTAATTGACAAAGCTGAATATGATGCCACAGTAAACTAAATACTTCTAACATTTCCCCTGTTGGTGTTTATAGCAGAGTGCGGCCATGCTATTCAGGATACAACTGCTCTGTATAAACCACTGAGGAAAAAAATCCCTTTGAAAACATATTAATAATTAATTAAGAAATGGCTGGTTATGAGTAAGAATGGAATCAGGAACTTTGAAGTTTTAAGGATAGCTCCTAATGAGGTCTCTGTGTCTTCACTGAAGAAGAAGCAAGGTACAGTGAGACAACAAAGATTTCTTATACTGGAGGAGCCCCGATTGCCTTCTCTGTAGAGCATATCTGAAAGCCTGAGGTATCCACAATGTCATCAGAGAGCAAGAGCCAATCAAGTGAATGTGTATTATATAAGCAGTGCTCTGCTGTTGTATACGATACCAAGATCTGCCAATATTTCTAGCTCCAGTCTGTTTTTTTAAAGGGAAGCAAGTAGTCCTGAATATATACTGATGAAATATATGTGGCTTGACATTTTCAAATTCAGGCAGAATAGCTATGCTATCATCTTAAATGATACTCAGTGTCTATAGGACTTCCTCTAAATGCCATTGGAATTATACTTCTCAAATTCCTATGAGTCAAAATTAAGAAGAAAACCTATCAAAATTTTCACACTAAACTAGCTTATGTCAGAAGATCCTTAAAGACAGGACTGAATATGTGAGAAGGGAAAGCAAATTATATTTAGCCCCAGTATCTTTGCTATTGCTTTTGGAATTCCTACTGCCTTATTTTATGGGGATATGTATTCAACTAGGCTCTTCAATTGCTCAATAACAAAGCCATCATTATCAGAGAGTATATGAAGTGATAAAGTCACAACAATATTTCAATATTTTGCAATACAGACACAGTATTTTTGTAAAAATATTTCCACACATTTTAAAATGGCATCAATTTCAACACCCCAACATACTTTACTGTTTTAATTTTACAGAGAAGAAAAGTAAGATTCATTAGAGAATTTAATCAAGGTACCTAGTGGCCTGTAACTGCCAACATGCTCCTTACTTCCTGTAGGGAAACACTTCACTATGTTGGTATGCTTGTTCCCCTAGTTAAAGAACAATGTATATTTCCAAAATGAAAGACTTGAGGATACACAAATTCTTCTTCTTGAGCATCCTTAGGAGTGATCATTTAAAGCAATTTAAACTGTGTTAAAAAGTCTCCAATGAGGCAGAGCAGAGAAGAGCACTGGAAGAGAGTGTTGGACAGACACACTGAACTGCTCACATTTCATAAGAAGAGCAGAAAGCTTCAACTTGACATCAATCCTGGGCTTGTAGGGATTTAGACTTGATGAGAAAAGATACTATAATGTGCAGCAATTCTAAGCATTCATCAAGTTCTTGGTGAAAGTAAACATTTTAGAACAGCAAAGAACTGTGGAAGAAGCAGCTGCTCCTATTAGACCATGGCAAAGTCTGTAAGGTATTAGAAAAGAGAATCAAACAGAACTAATTTGCCTACCCACCTTCTTAGCTGGGCTTCTGCTTGGGAACATAGATGAATCTCAGTTAAATCAATTATTCTACAAATACTCTGGTAGCCGACTGTTTTGTTCAAGCACTTAAAAATGAAAGTAAGGAGAAACAATCTGATAACATGTTTTAAAAGCTGAGGACTACTGAGGGCTTTCCTGGTTCTTCAGTGGTAAAGAATCTGCCTGCCAATGCAGGAAATGCAGGAGACCTGGTGTTGAGCCTTGGGTTGGGGACATCCCCTGGAAAAGGACATGGCATTCCACATCAGTATTCTTGCCTGCAAAATCCCATGGACAGAGGAGCCTGGTGTGCTACAGTCCATGGGGTCACAGAGTTGGACATGGTTGAGCAACTGAGTATTCACGCTCATTTACAACAGAACCAGGTTGGGAATTATCTTACTCTCCCTCCAAATAACTTGGAAAACAAGTCACATTATCTTCCAAGCAAACATTTTATGATTCATGTATGGTTCCAACAACAAGATTAAGTTTTCAATAATTTGTAAAAAAAATTTCTCATACTGGGATATTGAACTAAATTTAAAAGATTGCTGGGTCTTTTTGAGCAGTATTACATTCAGAATTACAAATGGAAATGCCTATATTTTATTCAATTTAAATAAGAAAAGTTCACTTACACATAAAAACAGTAACAGCAAATTTCAAGAAAAATATTGAACCGTGCACTATATAGCAAATAATAATCCACAGGACATAGTAGGAGAAGGTGCTAGAAGTTAATAAATCTCCTTTCTCAACACCTCCCATGGTTTTAATAACTTTTTTAGTGCCTACTGTCTCTAAAAAACACTAAGCTATATCCTTGCTAGTTCATTTATATATTGATGGTTTTAGTCCTTAAAATTTAGTCAGACACGATTATATAATGCTTAGCTGATGGATAGTTGTGAAACTGAAATGAGGAAAAGTAAAGCAAAATAAAAGCACCAGCAGTCATTCCCCACCTGTCCAAGTCTTGCCCCTTGTCTCCTTCTCACAGCCACCTAAGGTCTCACATCACCATTACCACCACAGCAGGAGTGAAACTTTACAGCTCTGCCCTATGCTTACAACCTTCTTCCTCTGCTTTACTTCTTTTTAAATCCAGGTTCTTTAATACCCTTCAGATAAGAAAAAAATCTAGTTTAATACTTTAATAATCTCAGTGAAGAGCCTTCCCAATAAGAATTAATTGACCTTGTACCATACTTTAATAGGAGTATCTGTCATTTTGGATATCCAGTAGCCTTCATTACTTAATTAATCATAAATTTTATACCCAGCAATTTTAGTAACTCACTACATATTCTAGGGGAATTAGATACCTGTCCAAGAAAGACAAAATTGACCCAACAGGTTTGTTTGGACTAAAAACAAATAAATAATTACAATAGAATCTTGAGATTTCACTTTTAAAGATTTGGATTTCTGCATTCTGAGGGAAAAATGGTGTATCTGGTAACACTAGTCCTGAATTATATTAACTGGTATCAATTACTTGGATATGAGTTTGGGACTTATCTTTCTTGTATTTATGCTCTAATTTCTCTTCAATCCCATTTACCTCCTTCATTTTATTTGCCAGCTGCTTTTTGTAGTCATTTGACTTTATTGCCTCCACCTACAAATAAACTTAGTATGACTTCAGGAGTTGCGTTTTAGGCTTAATTGGGTAGAAAAAAAATAGAAGTAAAATTGAAATAATTAAATGTTAAGTTTCTTTGAATTATAATCGGATACATATAAAGTAGAGATTCTTATTTAAATAAATTAACAAAAAAAGCTTGGTAAACATGTTATAGGAAACACAGTAAGTATAGTCATTATAAGCTTTCTAAAGATTTCAGTCATATAGAGGCAAATAAATATGCCAAAAATCTGGCCTTCTTTGGGTTGAAGGTTTCACTGAACATTTAATGTAAAATATAGACATGATATTTTCAGTTTTGCTTTAACAGGACATATGTTTCACACAGCCTCTTTATATTTGAAAAAAATATAATTCACCAAAGATTTCTACATAATGCTTTACTTTGCAATAC
Source organism: Antilocapra americana (assembly GCA_007570785.1). Lineage (NCBI taxonomy): Eukaryota > Metazoa > Chordata > Mammalia > Artiodactyla > Antilocapridae > Antilocapra > Antilocapra americana. The sequence continues at coordinate 5,626,611 of ML664163.1, read as the reverse complement.
TTAAAGTAGTTATTACTTTAAGTTATGACAACATAAACTTATTGTCATAGTTATTAAGATGCTCAGAGGCGATTTAGGCTGAACAGATATATCTTCAATAATGTTTTTGCACAGAGTATTCTTTTCTTTTTTAATATATGTATACATACTGCCTTTTTTGGCTAAGTAAACATAATGAGAAGCCTGTAAAATAAAGAACTTGAAGAGTCAGAAGTTCCCCAATTCAGTTCTTGCTCATGGAATTATTCAATTGAGTATTATTGCAATGGTTCAAAAATTCAGGATATATTCATTTTTTTTAAATATGCTGTTTTATCTCTGAATTTACCTGAACCATTTCAACTGCCTCTTGAGATGAGACATTTCTTAAAAATGTTATGAATATTTAAAACAACTGGAAACATGAAATTCAAAATATTTAGACTTTATGTTCCATCTTTTCCTTTACAATAACTCTCCACTACACCCATTTCCAAAAGTTAAGGCATAGGATAAAAAAGCTAAATGAGGGTAGATGAGCCACTTTGAAAAGGCTTGGCATCCACATTTTAGTATGTTACTGAGTCACTTCAATAATATTCATAGAGAGACCAATTTTCAAGTTCCTTTTTTTTTCATTTTTGTCACCTTTAAAGCCTGTATTGAAAATATTAAAGAATTCAGAAACTGTGATAGGATAAATATATCATTGGCATTAACCAAGATAGACGCAACATATCATCTCATGAGAATTTTTAATAAGCAATGCACTTTGATGATATTCCTCTTGTATCTGGGTATTTGTCATCATTGTTGTTGATCAGTCAGGTCCTGTCCAACACTTTGCAACCCCCATGGACTGCTGCATGCCAGGCTTATTTGTCCTTCACTATCTCCCAGAGTTTGAGCAAATGTTCATTGAGTCCAGGATGCTATCTAAACATCTCATCCTCTGCTTCGCTCTTATCCTTGTGCTTCCAATATTTCCCAGCATCAGGATCTTTTCTAGTGAGCTGACTCTTCACATCAGGAGGGTAAAGCATTGGAGTTTCAGCTTAAGCATCAGACTTTCCAATGAATATTCAGGGTTGGTTTCCTTTAAGAGCGACTGGTTTAATCTCCTTGCTGTCCAAGGGACTCTCAAGAGTCTTCTCTAGCACCACAGTTCAAAAGCATTAATTCTCTGGTACTCAACCTTCTTTAGGGTCTAACTTTCATATCTGTACATGACCACTGGAAAAACCATAGCTCTGACTATATGGACTGTGGTCAGCAAAGAGATGTCTTGGCTTTTTAACACACGTCTAGGTTTCCCATAGCTTTTCTTCCATGGAGCAAGTATCTTTTAATTTCAAGTATCTTTTAATTTCAGTCATCATCCACAGTGATTCTAGAGCCCAGGAAAATAAAATCTGTCACTGTTTCTACTTTTTCCCCTTCTATTTGCCTTGAAATGATGGGACCAGATGCCATGATCTTAGTTTTTTGAATGTTGAGTTTTAAGCTAGCTTTTTCACCCTCCTCTTTCACTCTATTCAAGAAGCTCTTTAGTTCTTCACTTTCTGGCATTAGAATGGTATCATCTGCTCATTTGAGATTGGTGATATTTCTTCTGGCAATCCTGATTCCAGCTTGTGATTCATCCAGCCTGATTCCACATATAAGTTAAATAAGCAGGGTGACAATATGCAACCTTGTTATATTACTTTCCCAATTTGAAACAAGTCAGTTGTTCCATGCAAGACTGTAACTACTTCTCCTTGACCCACATAGACATTCCTCAGGGAAAAAGTAAAGTGATCTGGTATTCCCATCTCTGTAAGAATTTTCACAGTTTGTTGCCAGAGCACATCTGGGTAATGAGCTCTACCTATTTGTCAATTTGTGTTTGACGTTTGCTTTATTTGTTTGTTCTATATGTTCATGATAAACCCTTAGCATGCATGAGTCAAGGTATCATATTTCAAGGAAATTTTATGAAGCTAATCATAGATATTTTCAAAAAGAACACTAGGAAATAAAAAAGCAAAGTATCAATGTTGATAAACCTCATTGGGATTCCTAGGTGGTGCAAGTGGCAAAAAATTTGCCTGCCAATGCAGGAGACATAAGAGATGAAAGAAATGTGGGTAGAATCTCTTGCATGTGTGTTGAGAAGATTCCCTGGAGTATGGAATGGCAACCCACTCCAGTATTCTTGCCTGCCAGACTACTGTCCATGGGCCACAAAGAGTTGGACATGACTGAGCACATAGAATATAAATTTCATTAAATATATAATGGAAAATGAATTTTAGAAATGACAACTATTCTGTGAACATTTAGAATAAATTCAGTCTCCTCTATCCACAACATTAGGAGATTTAAAATTAGACTGCATTTTATCACTATCATTGTAAAGTGTGCTATTTGGCTTGTGGCATATACTTAGGTTGCTGTACAATGTTCTTATTCAAATTATGTTTTACAACTGCTAACATGTAGGAAAATGGAGAAATACAAGATAATTTCCACATAATGAAAGAATAAACAGTGATGGAAAATCAGGGTGTTATTAACTTCAAATTTGCCTTCACATGAGGATGTGAAAAAGTCAGCATGTATTTTAGCAGGATAGACAGAAATGGGACTGGAGTATGAGATATATTGTTGGCTAATTTATCTTACCTTGGCCTACCTCTTCATTACTATACTGCTATCAGAGTTCAGGCCATTATTACCTATTACCTGAGTTATTTTAATAGCTTTTCAACTCATCTCATCAGTTCCAGTCACTTCCTGACTTAGTTCATTACTTACATACTGCTATAGTCAATATCCTGAAAAATATGTTTGCATCCATGACTCATCTTAGTTCAAAGTCTAAAGGGGTTTCATTGTCCTAAACCTAGAATAGATATGCTCAGGCTAAATCAAGTGTTTCAATATCCTGACAAAAATCTACTCTTCATCAATACTACTCAATATTTCCAAGGATCTTACCTTTCAGGTAAATCTAATCATCATGAAATAATCACTCATACATTCATTACTGGAATGGCTTTCTCTCCATAAAGGTATGCAAATCCCACCTGTCACTTAGAGTTTGTTTAAAGTGACAAATCCCCTCTTACATGTTCCTAGAATCCACACCTCTTCTGGAAACAAACTTTCTGTCCTGTAGGTAGAGCTAGAACTCTGTTGCCAGTATTTGATAAAAGTGTTTTTTCCCTTAAAATCCACTTAGTTGGGACTTCCCTGGTGGTACAGTGGATGAGAATCCACCTGCCAACACAGCTGACACTGGTTCAATTCCTGGTGGGGGAAGATTCCACATGGAGTGGGGCAACTAAGCCCATGCACCCCAACAACTGAGCTTGACCTCTAGAGCCTGTGCCCTGCAAAGAGAGAAGCCACTGCAATGAGAAGTCCACACACCACAACCTTGCAGATTGCAACTAGAGAAAACCCTCACACAGCAAAGACGACCCAGTGCAGCCATAAATAAAATACATAAATAAAATAAAAATTAGAAAAAAATTCATTTAGTCACAGATATTTATCAAGTAACAAGTATGAGAGTGTTTACTTGAACCATTTTGTTCACATGTAAACTAAAACAGAAAACAAAACATTTATGTAAAATACTTGACAAGATACTTTCTATTTTATTAGGTAGTTAGTCAAGAGTATTTTCCTTCCATGACTGGTTTATCACTATAAATTTCCATAGCATCTAATCTATATTCTTATACATAATAAATGCTCAACAAATCTTTGTTGAACTAGCAGATGGTCTTTTTAGGTCTTTCATCGTTTCTTTAAAAACTGTTACATTAATGAAACTAAATATTGTGTTATTATGATTCATTTATGAAAATGTCCATTTGCATGGCCACATACCTGTATATACTGTAATGTACAACCAATAGTACTTTTACTTTCAAATCTCAAAGAACAATTTTAAATATTCATAATTAATTATTTCTGGTAATCAGAATAAATAATTTTTTCTGTTTTTGAAGAAAAAATTAAATGTACCATTTTCCTTTCAAAAGAGAAACTAACAAAGCTGAAAATATCTTAAGTACCTGATAATAGATACTGTCTTTTATTATACTTAACAAGGCATCAGAATCGTCTGTGTTTCTATTCTATAGCCTTGTGCTGTATTACCTCTGCATACAACTACAAATAAATTTCAATCATTAATTCAGCATATAACATTATTACTTTCAAAGATATTCATTATCAAGTGAAGTTAATGATCAACTCTTTCTTACACAGAAAACATAACAACAAATCAATATTCAGCCATGACTGATGATGTCAGTATATAACAAGCATACTGTTATAAAGAAATGCATCACTGAATTGTATTACCCCTTTGACACTCAGTTATAGCTAAAACTGTGCGATGTTTTAATGAACAGCCTCCAAATAATTGCATTAGAATCAACTACATATTTAAGTTAAGGTTTAAAAGGCAACATAGAGAGGGTACAATTGCCTTCCCAAAAACTCAACAAACACATACTTGTGTTTATTATCCCCTTAATTATTTTCACAACATTTTATGAAACATATGATGTGTTCAGTAATATTTTGGGTATTCTAAAGGATACACAAAATGTATTGACAGATATCACCTTCAAGGATGTTATAACTTAGTACACACATGAAGCAGATAGCATTTTACACTATTTGATTAAATGCTGAGGTAGGTGGCATGGATTTTACAGCTACTTAGCTTTAAGAAAGTTCCCAGAACAACTTGAAATAGTTCTGTGGAACTGAGTGAATTATTTGGAAATATCAGGATTATTTATTTGTGTTGTGTTCCCCAGAACATGTTTACCAAGATTTCCATTTTTATAAAATTATGCATTCTACATCTATTCAAAGAAAATTATTTAAAATTTTTAAAAATATATTATTATTATTATTACTAATCTTTTTATACTTAAATTTTAAAGAAAAAAACAAAATAAAGATTTCTGGTTTTGACTTCAGCCTGAAAAGTGCTTGGAAGTCACCACGTTTGGATGTTTTAGAGAATTGAGATTTTAGAGAAAAATGCTGACTAGAAATCTAGAGAGACAGGCACATTCAAAGAGACACAATGAGGATACATTTATTGGAATGGAAACTCCTGGAGACATAAACTGTAGAAGACTTAAAATGCTAGTTTTGATGATCTGCCAGAGACTGAGTATGAACTGGTCACAGAGTAAGAAATTTCTGAGAGCTGCACTCTGAGCAGGGTCCCCACAATTCTGTGAGCTTTCCTTCCAGGATCTCCACCAAAATTCCACAGAGACCTGATAAGTATTCCTTCTTGGCTCTGGCAGGGGAAGGGAAGAGTAACCATGTGAAATATGCCTACAGCATGCTCCATAACAAAGGCTTACTCTCCAGGGCTGAAGTCTATGCCAGATCCTTATTCTGCTTGTGCTCAGTCTTTAAGTTGTGTCCAACTCTTAATGACCCCATGCACTGTAGCTCGCCAGGCTTCTCTGTCCCTGAGGTTGTTCAGGCAACAATCCTGGAGTGGGTTGCCATTCTGTTCTTCAGGGGATCTTCTCAACCCGGGGATTGAACCTGCATCCCTTGTGTCTCACAGAGTGGCTTGCAAATTCTTTGCCACTGAGCCACCCATACATTCTAACCTTTGTATCTCACATAAAGGGGAAAAAAATGCAATGGGAAAATGCAGGCACCAGGCCAGGCAAGAGAGTAAGGAACTGGGGGAAAACAGCCACAGCTCTTGATAAACAACTGTGAGGGTCAAAGGCCCACTAAGAAATGGAGATTTTAACTGGAGGATTATAAAACACGCCTTCTCACTTACAATTTATTCCACACCAACAAGAGTCTCACTTGATAATATTTTCAAGACACAGACTGTCTTTAAGGAATAGTTCTCAGGGAAGCCCAAAGTCAAGAAGGGAGACAAGAATTAGGACACTACAGGCACCTAAAGATATCAGTTCCGTTCAGTCACTGAGTTGTGTTTGACTCTTTGCCACCCCATGGACTGCGGCATGCTAGGCCTCTCTGTCCATCACCACCTCCCGGGGTTTACTCAAACTCATGTCTGTAGATAATATTAAACACAGTCCAGTGCCTAGCCATATTAAAATGAATCCTTGCATTGAAATCACATTTACTTCAGTATCTGTTACCTGATGTAACATATACAACATTTAACAACAAAAAGTCATGTCAAAAGGCAACATAAATATAGTCCGTATAGACAACAGACTATAATCATCATAGCCAGACTCAGAAAACGACATGAATTTTGGAATGGGCAAATACAAAATTTAGAATAATCAAGAAAGATTTGTTAAAGAGCTATAATGGAAAAAGTAGATAGCAGATATGAATGAATGAAAAACGTAAGCAGAGAAATGGACACTCTAATTAAATGTGAAAAGGAAATGCTGGAAATCAAAAATATTGTCATATAAATGAAGACTATCTTTATTCAGCAAACCCAAAAAAGCCAAAGAAATAATTAATAAGCTTGAAGACTGGTCAATAGAAACTTTCAAACCTGAAACACAAAAAGATTAACATGCATTTTTATACAAACTCATCCAGAACATAAAAGATGAAAAACTCTTTTCAAGTAATTGTGTGATACTAGTATTTCCCTGACATAAAACCAGAAAAAGACAATAAAAACAATAGAAACAAAATAGAAAAAAAAAATACAGAGAGGAAAATACAGATACCTGCACTCATCAATATTTTTTCACATAATACTGGAGATTCTAGCCACAGAAATAAAGTTAAATAAATAAATAAAGCCCATATTGATAGGAAAAAAAAACCCTCTCTATTTGCAGATGACATGATTGTCTACATAGAAAATTTAACTAAAGATTTTTTAAAAGTTCCTAGAAGCAGTGAGTGAGTTCAGCTAAATTTCAGATTATAAAAAGAACACAGCAAAATCAATAAAATTTTTATATATTGATAATGAGGTCTTCTCTGGTGGCTCAGTGGTAAAGAATCTGCCTCCCAATGAAGACAATTGAGCTCAATCCCTAGGTCAGGAAGATCCCCTGGAAAAGGAAATGGCAACCCACTCCAGTATTCTTGCCTAGGAAACCCCATGGACAGAGGAGCCTGGCAGGCTACAGTCCATAGGGTCACAAAGAGTCAGACACGTCTTAGTGACTAAGAAACAACATAGTAATAGTGAACATGCAGAAACTGAAGTGAAAGACCAATGTTATTTATAAGTGCTCCAAGGAAAAGAAACACTTATAAACTTACAAAACAAGTGCAAGGCCCATAAGTCTAAATTACATTGATAAAAGAAATAAAGAGAATTACACTGAGTGAACATATCATTCAGTAAGACACCAGCTTCACTTCAGTTCCTTCCCCAGCCTTCTGAAGTCTAAAAACTCCCCAGATGATTTGCCTTTGCAATAAATTTTGAAAACATCTCATTTACTATCATCATTATTGTCATCATTGTCATCATCATCTTTATCATATCATCATCATATACATTCCTCAGATTGGGGCCTTAGAGCTTCTACGTAATTCTAATTTTTCTTTTTCCTCATAGGTATTTTCTTACAAGTAGAGATTACCCATCCCCTGGATCATTGCTTCTCCAACTGAAGGTACTTATGAAATAGGGAGTTTATTAGAATGAAGATGCTGGATCATTAGGTCTGGATGGGCCTGAGATTCTGCTGTCTTTTCAGTGTTTTAAAGGATCCAATAGATTGACTAGATATGAGTTATCAGACTGTAGTTGGTAAGTTGCCTCACTGTAGGATAGAGTTATTTCAGAGTTCAATATTAGCCTTCACTGTATATAGGTTGGGCATTTAGTTATGCATTATACCAATCAGACTGGGTAGGATATAGTCTATATTGTTGAGCGTATAAGTAAGCTCCAACTCTGCCACCATGAGCAGTTTATAGATGAGCTCATTGAGAAAGTACTGATATATCAGGAAAAAATATGGTTGCTTGACTGTGTAATTAATGATGGCATCTTCTACATAAAATATAATTATACATTTGCTTTAGTCATAAGCATTCTCACTACCATTTTAAATAATTTTTTACTTTCAATTAGCAGATAGTTGCTTTCTAATGTTATGTTTCTGCCAAACAACAATGTGAATCAGCTTTAAGTATACATATATCCACCCCCTCCCTTGAGCCTCCCTTCCACCCTCCCCATCTCACTCCTCTAGGTCATCACAGATCACCAGGCTGAGCTCCCTGTGTTATACAGCAGCTTCCCACAAGCTATCTGTTTTACACATGGTAATGTATATAATTCAATGTTACTCTCTCAATTTGTCCCACACTCTCCTTCCCTCACTGTGTCCACAAGTCCATTTTCTATGTCTGTGTCTCTATTCTTGCCCTGCAAATAGGTTCATCAGAACCATTTTCCTAGATTCCTGATATATGTTATTTTCTCAAGATTCATTTACATATCTCTTCCTCTAAACAATTTGTTAACAATTCTCTAATTTTTACATTTATTATCATACCAAAATTATTAGCCTGGAAATGAAATATTTTCTCCCATATCAGTAAACAAGTATGTCAAGTCATCAGCAGTTGAAGCCCTTCAATATGAGCCAGTGAGCCCTAAGAGCACTCAGTAAGGAGAAGAATACCTGCAATCTAGCAGCCATGAGACCAGTCACTCCCTATGATGAGCAAAAAGGAATCTCATGATGTGAAAAACAGGATATTGACCATGGACTGATGAAATGCATATGAAAGAAATAATTTCAGTGAGCACAGACTTGTATCTTTCCATACATAAAAAAAACCACCAAACTCTTTAACTTGAGATTTCTGGTTTTTTAAACAATTGCCATATGATGATCAGAGTACCTGCCCTTCATTGTAAAACTTCTATATAACCTGATTCCTCCCTTCTCCTCCTAGGAGAAGTTCTCTCAGGATCACTTGAAATGCTTTCTCCACGCTTGAAGTCCTGAAAATTGCCACTGAATAAAACATAACTTTCAACATTTAGATTGTGAATATCTTATGTCTACAAGAAAATGTCCATACACACACACACACACACACACACACACACACACACACACACACACACACACACACA
>ML664163.1:5565432-5617516 GCA_007570785.1 Antilocapra americana | reverse complement strand
ACACACACACACACACACACACACACACACACACACACACACACACATATATACATATACCTACATACATACAGGTATGTGTGTGTGTGTGTGCTCAGTCATGTCCAATTTTTTTGTGACCCCATGGACTGAGTAGCCTGCTAGGCTACTCAGTCCATGGAATTTTTCATGCAAGAATACTGGAATAAGTTTTCATTTTCTTCTTCAGGGAATCTTCCTAACTCAGGGATTGAACCCATGTCTCTTGTGTCTCCTGCATTTGCAGATAGATTCTTTACCACCAGTGCCACCTGGCAAACCCACATATGTCTGTACACATTGTCGTTATCTATGGCTTTCCAGGTGGCTCAGTAGTAAAAATCATGCCTCCCAATGCAGGAGAAGTGGGTTTGATACTGGGTTGGAGAGATGCTCTGGAGAAGGAAATGGCAACCTACTCTAGTAGTCTTTCCTGGGAAATCCCATGGACAGAGGAACCTGATGGGTTACAGTCCATGGAGTTGCAAAACAATTGGACATAGCTGAGTGACTAAATAACAAAAACATTGTCATATCTATATTCATATAAAATGACAACCAAATTCATCACTGGAAATTCTGTGTAATGGGAAGACAGGCTCTCCCAGTATTTTTAAGGACCATGCTGAAAGTGATTACATTATTTTGGCAATCTTCTTACTAGTACCAGAAGATTGGGATGGGCCTGAGATCCTGCTGCCTTTTCTGTGTTTTAACAAACCTGATATAATCAACTTGACATAAGTTACTAGACTAGATAATTTTTATTTTATTGGTATTTCTTTTATAGTTTCTAAATATTCTAAAAAATGATAACTAAAATATTATCATCAAAACATGATAATATTTTAAAATATTGTCATTTGAACTAATAATTTCATCACTACAAATCTAACCTAATAAACAGAATGAAAAAAATTGTACATACAAACCTTCACTTGCAGTACTACTTTTACTAGATAAAAATAAACAGCCCAAATACTCAAAATATAGTATAGTTAAATATGCCCATATTCTAATATCTAGATTTTGAGACTATGTTATGTTACATGACGAGAGTATTAAAGTGTAGGTAGAATTATGTTTGCTAATCATGACCTTGAGGTAAGGAGAGTATCTAGGTTTGTCCAGATAGATTTAATGTAATCACAAGGATCCTTTTAAGAGAAAGAGTGAGGCAAGAGGCCTGGAGTCAAAAAGAGATTTCTTATGGTTTAGAAGATGGAGCAAGGAACCATAAGCCAAAGAATGCAGGAGACCTCAAGCACCTAAAAAAGTTAAAGAAACATATTTTTGCCTAGATCCTCCAGAAAGAATGCAGTCTTGATGTATTGAATGATCACAACTTGATTTCTGGCTCTAGGAAAGGCATTTAGGAGCTTTGATCTCTAGAACTGTGAGAAAAGAAATTTGTGTTGTTTTATACCACTAAAGCAATAGGAAACAAATCTATCAGTTTTTTTTTTTTCTGCTTTGCTAACTCATCATAGCAAACTCTTATGAGGATATAAGATCAATTGAGGAAGGAATCGCAATGAGGTAAAAATAGTTACTGTGGAAATGTGAGAAAGTTTCTCATGCAACTGACTGGAGTTTTCATAATTACGTAAGTCTGATATAAAACATACCACTTCCTCTTTGAAACTGGGAAATGATATTTTCAGAGATACATATGACTTTGTGGTTATAAATGATTAGTCAACATAAAGCAAATAAATAATCCTGGTTACTTAGTATTTCATGGATAATAACCAATTCCTATTAAAAGCTTGAGAGAAAAATAAGAACTACCTCAAAGAATTATGTTTAATTGCAAAAGAAGTCAATTTACTTCAAATGCTCTTGTAGGAACTTTACAGAATTCTGTATTACAAGTTACCTGCTGTAATACCTGCAAACACCCTCTTCCAACAATGCAATAAAAGACTCTACACATGGACATCACCAGATGGTCAATACTAAAATCACATTGATAATATTCTTTGCAGGCAAAGATGGGGAAGCTCTATACAGTCAGCAAAAACAAGATTGGGAGCTGACTGTGGCTCAGATCATGAACTCTTTATTGTGAAATTCAGATATAAATTGAAGAAAGTAGGGAAAACCACTAGACCATCCAGCTATGATCTAAATCAAATGCCTTATGATTATACAGTGGAAGTGACAAGCAGATTCAAGAGATTAGGTCTAATAAATAGAGTGTCTGAAGGATGGAGATTCATGACATTATACAGTAGGCAGTGATCAAGACCACTCCCAAGAAAAAGAAATACAAAAAAGGCAAAATGGTTGTCAGAGGAGCCCTTACAAAGAGGTACAAAAATAACAGAAGTGAAAGACAAAGGAGAAAAGGAAAGATAAACCTATTTGAATGCAGAGTTCCAAAGAATACTAAGGAGACATAAGAAAGCCTTCCTCATTGATCAATGATAAGAAATAGAGGAAAACAATAGAATGAGAAAGACTAGAGGTATCTTCAATTAGAGACACCAGGGAACATTTCATGCAAAGATGGGCACAATAAAGGACAGAAATGATAAGGATCTAACAGAAGCAGGCAATATTAAGAAGAGGTGGCAAGAATACACAGAACTATTCAAAAAAGATCTTCATGGCTGAGATAATCATGATGGTGTGATCACTCACCTAGAGCCAGACATCATGGAATGAGAAGTCAAGTGGGCCTTAGGAAGCATCACTACAAACAAAGCTATCGGAGGTCATGGAATTCCAGTTGACCTATTTCAAATCCTAAAAGATGATACTGTGAAAGTGCTGCACTCAATGTGTCAGCAAATTTGGAAAACTCAGGAGTGGCCACAACACTGGAAAAGGTCAGTTTTCATTCCAATCCCAAAGAAAGGCAATGTCAAAGAATGCTCAAACTACCACACAATTGCACTCATCTCACACGCTAGTAAAGTAATGCTCAAAATTCTCCAACTCAGGCTTCAATAGTACGGGAACCATAAACTTTCAGATCCTCAAGCTGGATTTAGAAAAGGCAGAGAAACCAGAGATCAACTTGCCAACATCCACTGGATCATTGAAAAAGCAAGAGAGTTCCAGAAAAATATCTACTTCTGCTTTATCGACTATGTCAAAGCCTTTGACTATGTGGATCAAAACAAACTGTGGAAAATTCTTAAACAGATGGGAATACCAGACCACCTGACCTTCCTCCTGAGAAATCTGTATTCAGGTTAAGAAGCAACAGACAGGCATTTTGGTAGACCTGCTTTCTTCTGAGATCCATTAGGAAGAATCTGTCTGGGATTCCAAGCTTGGCTTTGAGATGGTAATCTTCTCCATGTCTTTACTTTGTTTTCCTTCTGCCTATGTCTGTGTCCAAACTGCCTCTTCTTATGAAGATACCCATTATATTTGATCAAGACTCACCCATAAAACCTCATTCTAAACTAATCACCTCTCTAAAGATCCTCTCTCTAAACAGCTACATTCTGAGGTACTAGAAGTTAGGATGCCTTTAACACATGAATTTTGAAGCAGGGAGTAAATACTTCAGTCCATAAAGATACTCAAAAGAAATGCCTATCTATTTATCTATAGCTATATATAATTCTGCACAAATTGTTTATTGTAGTACTATTTGTAATATCTTCAAAATATAATTTATCTGAATGAGCATAACAAACAGAATGAACAAGTGAATTTTGACATATTTATATAATGAAATACTATATAAAGTCATATAGCAATTAGAACATATGAATAGAACTTGCAAACAGAAAGCAGCCAACATAAAGAAGTACACAATCACATAATTTTATTTATATGAAGTGTAAGAAGAGGAGAAACTAATTTAAAATGTTAAAAGTCAGGATAAGCATTTCTCTTGGTGAGGGTGTTAAGAAAGGATTGTGACTGGAGAAAATATGAGGGGATTTCTGAGATACTGGTTAGATTGTTGTTTTGTTATTTTAATCTGTTTGTCCAGTTTGTGAAAAAAAAAAAAACACTAGTCTTTATTTAAGAATCCCAGACCAGAATTGAAAGAGCCACGTGTACCCCAATGTTCATCACTGCTTTGTTTACAATAGCAAAGACATGGAAGTAACCTAGATGCCCAGCAACTGACAAATGGATAAGAAAGCTATGGTACATATACACAATGGAATATTACTCAGCATTAAAAAAAAATTCATTTGAATCAGTTCTACTCAGATGGACGAAACTGGAGCCCATTATCCAGAGTGAAGTAAGCCAGAAGCAAAAACAACAATACAGTATATTAATGCATATATATGGAATTTAGAAAGACGGTAACGAGAACCCAGCATGGGAGACAGCAAAAGGAACGCAGATATATAGAATAGACTTGTGGACTCTGTGGATGAGGGAAATGGTGGGATGATATGGGAGAATGGCATTGAAACATGTTAATTATCATATGTCTAATCAATCACCAGCCCAGGATTGATGCTCAGGGCTGGTGCAAAGACATTTCCCAGGGGGAGGGAGGAGGGAGGGGGGTTCTGGAGGGGGAGCATATGTAAACCCATGGTGATATCATGTCATTGTATGGCAAAACTAATAAAAAAAAAAAAAGAATCCCACACATTATTGAAGATATTTTATACTATAATAAGATTGTTTTAAAAGAATAAATAAATCAAAAGGTTGACTGAAACCATTGATGTTGATTTTAATAACAAGACAGAGTATTTTGAAATATTTTAGGGGAGGCTAAGGTAATGATTTAAGAAACACACTGAAATTAAATCTTGATGAACCATTTCATATTCTATCCCAGGCCCTTAGCTAGATTTGTGATGCTGAAAAAATCTTTTTAACACTGAAATGCTGATGTCTCCCCCTAAATCAATGATTTCTATAGTAATATCTTTAGAAATCCTCTTTCAATATTAGAATTTTAATGTTCTTAATAATTTACAGACTGAATAGCTGAAATTGGAGAAAATATCTTTAAACATTTGATTTCAAAAAGGATAAGTTTTCAAACAGTTAAGATAACAATGTATTTCCCACTTTACTGTCATTGAAATATAAGGATTAAATTTAGGCTTAGAATTATGGTTAATTATAGGATTATCCTTTTGTTCATTAATTTTGTATATGTTTCCAGAGGAAGTTTATTTATGTAAAAATCATTAAGAGAGCAAAGCTTTCTTAATTATTATTTAATAATTTTAAGAGTTCCAATAAAGAGTTTCAGTATTGATAATTAAAAATATTGGCAATTATTTTTGAAAAATATATATTCTTATGTGATAGGAAACTTTAGGACTATTACTAAAACATACGAAGGAAAGAGAAATATCAGTTAGATAAAGCTTCGGACCATCCCAAAGGCCAGGTGAAAAGAAAAGCATGCAGTGAGAGGCTGAGGATTACTAATAGCACTGAAAGAGGGCTGCTGGCAAAGACTGACACAGTTAAATTAACTAAAAATAATGGTGGGTTTTTGTATGAGGGTGATGAATCAGAAATATTCACAGTCAGTCAAAATCTGAAGGAAAATGAAACAAAACAGAAATCACATCAGTGTGTAAAGCAGACATCAGTGTCTGCAGGCCCTTACACTGAGTGATTCCTGTAGCTAACAAGAAACAGGAAGCTATGACTCATGAGTTGCCTCACACATTGCACAGCAAAACTCAAAATGAAACAACTATGTGGAGATTTTGCATTCAGTACTCTCACAGCAATATTTTACATTGAAATCTGCTATAATAATAATATCTATGTCACAAAACAAGAAGCAGCAATTCTCTGATATTGCCACATTTGCTTTCCAAAAGTATTCAAAGAATACAATTGATGTTGGATCCATCAAGATTATTGTGTTTGAAGACAAGTGGAGAGGGAGAATATGAAATATTATAATAATGAACAGCTTTATAGTTCTAAATGCAAGCAAAGGTTTAAGTGTTTCACGCTTCATTTGGGTGGTCATGCATAACCTTTTCAAACGTGATGACAAACAACCTCACAGTTGGGCAATAATGTTGCCATGTGAAAAATGCCAAAACACTTAAAAAATAAAACCTATTTTTCATCTTTCCAGTCCTATTTTTTCTCACCTTTTAACTTCAGTTTACCATTTATATGTTAAAGTATTTTTAGAAAGAAAGAATAGCAGTGTAAATATTCTAATGGTTTAAAAGATATATACAATATTAATTTTTGAGAGAAAGAACACTTAGTCACATAGATGTAAACACTTAAAAATATTTTATCTTATTTCTGATTTTATCTTAATTATTTTATCTTATTTTTGAAGCACAGCATTTGTCCTCAGATAGATCATTTACTTTTTCTTACATGATTTTATCAGTATGCAGTTAGCTGAGTAATACCTATAACCAACTTTAGAAGTTATATAAAGAATAAAGATTGCATGGTATAAAAGTCACTGGAAAAAACTGTCATTTGAATAGCAGTCATAATACTAGGGGATTGCTAGAATGAGTTCAACTCACACCAATTCAGAGTTGATATTCACTTGTGTCACATTAGGATATTAAACCTATTTATTCAAGGTTTTATTTTTTAAAGATTAATAAATGAGTAAGTATCTTTTCTTAGTGATTGTTATTTTCAATAAATAAGAATCTTAGGTTATTTAGGGTACTAAAGGTAACCTAAAACCTTTAGTAAAGGCTTACCAAAGGTTAAGTGAGGTTAACTTAAACCTTCCTTAAACTGGTTTAAGGTTACTAAAACAGCTTTTGCTATATAATGGGGAAAACACATTCTTTATACTTTGCTCATTATTCCTGCTGCTTAACTGTATATTACTCAACCAGCAGTAGATCACGTGTATTTTCCATTGTCCAGAATAAATTGTTATACAATGCAAAAGTCCATTAGGCCATGTTATCAGCCTTTTTATAATGCTGAAGTAAATGATAGTCTATAGCAGTAATTAACAATTAACTGCTGTAGTATATTACATTGCCCTTGGTTAAAAAGTGATTGATCAAAATATAGAAAGACATGGAAGATGTTTCCAGGAGCAACTGAGAGTGAAACTTTCTATCTTGAAGTAGACTCATTCACCATTCATTTATTGTCAATAACTATTCATTAAAAGGGCTTCCTTGGTGGCTCAGCTGGTAAAGAAACTGTATGCAATGCAGGAGAATTGGGTTCGATCCCTGGGTTGGGAAGACCCCAGGGATAAGGAAATGGCAACCCACTCTAGTACTCTGGCCTGGAAAATTCCATAGACTGAGGAGCCTGGTAGGCTACAGTCCATGGGGTCGTGATAGAGTCAGACACGACTGAGCGACTTCACCTTCCTTCCTTCATAGTCCATGCAGTTGCAAAGAGTGGACAGGACTGAGCAACTTTTGCTTCACTTCACATTTATTAAAAACCTACAATGTTCCAATTTTCCTCTTTTTGTTGTTGTTGTTGTTCTTAGAATCATCTGCAAATAAATATATATTCTCCTCCTTTAATTATATTTCTTAATGAAAGAAGACATAAAATAGGTACAAAATAAGGAAAGTATACCGTATGTTAACTGTTGTTAAGCTATAGATGTAAACTGCATATATATATATAGAGAGAGAGAGGGAGAGAGTCTATTGGTTCTGTTTCTACAGAGAACATTGATTAATATAGGCATCATAAGGACTTTATCTTTTATTCTCAGGAAGCTGGGAAACCATTACAGATCAATGAGCCATCATAAATCTTTGACTACGATTGCTTTTTGATAATAGACCATAGAGAAGAAATTTTTAACAACTGATACCAGAGATGGTAGTAGGTTAGTAAAAGGATGTACTGACAGGGATGATTAGAAATGGTTGATTTTTGATTTATCGCAGATAAAGTAACTTCCTTATGCAATAGAAAAGAGGATTGAGAGAGAAAGAGAGTGGTTAAGAATTATACCCCATTGTCTACCTGAGTAATGGCAGGATACAATTGCCATCAGTAGAGATAGGAAAAACTGGTACAAGCAATCTCATATTAGGATCTCTCAAATTCCCATAAATTTTTCAGTAAGATGATTCAAATATATTGAAAAACAAACAAAACAAAACTCCTTTAAAATATCACTAGACTTAAGATGAATGTCACGGTAAAAAGTTATTTCTTTTTAATTTACTTTTATAAGTTTTTGAAAAGAGAAAAAATATCAAAGAAAGACATATATGAGCAAGATAGAAATGTTTTAGAAAATCGCATAAATGCTTTTAGAAAAACCAAAGATAAATCTCCCCTGATTAATTATGACAACACTCTGTTTCTTTAAGTATTTTAGTTTGCAGAATAAGCATAAAATAACTCAATTACTTTCTACTACAAAAGGAAAAAAAAAACAGTTTTTGGAACAGTGGTTTTTAAATTGCTTTGTAGAACCTCAAGTTTCTCAGAAATAAGGATATGCAAAGGAGTAATCAAGCAGGACAGAACTTATGTTTCTTCTTATATACTGAATGTGCTAAGTTACTGCACTTAGGTCCAGCTCTTTGCAACTATGGATTTTATTCCACAGGCTCTTCTGTCCATGGGATTTTCCAAGCAAGAATTTCCTCCTCCAGGGGATCTTCCCAACTGAGGGATCAAAACCTCATTTCTTACATCTCTTTTGTCTTATAAATTAACATTCTATAATTGAAATTATACTCAAAAAGGGCACTGCTGTCTTTTGTTAAACTGTGAAAACTACAGTTGTGAAGGAAGAAATCTCATTCTCTTCCTCCATTGAAAATGCAAACTTACTTTCTTCTTTAATACTATCATAGATTTTGAATTGGAGTAATGTGGGAATACAGAGTTGATAATAAAAAATGCATGAATACATGTGAAATACTCATGAGACTACTTTTAGCTATTTTTGTTATACAAGGTGACTAAAATTTAGCAATAATTATTTATTTGTTCTTATAGAAAAAATAATAATGATGTGTCAGTATTTTGAAATCTAATTGTCATAGTATTGTTTTTAGCTAATTTATATAGTATTTGAATTTGAAATTTTCCCAACTAAGATCTTTAAAGTATTTCATAGAAGTACACATTATATTTCCTCCTTAGGAACCATAACAATTAGAGAGAATGTAAATGTCATGTGTATGTCCAATTGCTTCTCTGCATATATTCATTTCACAACCTATAAATTTTTTCCAAGGGAAAAAGGCTAATTATCATTAGAAGTACTATAACATAAAATATAAATAAAAGCATATATTTAAATGCAAATAGCAGTATAATTATAGCATTTTCAAATTATATAAGCTTTATATTATTCACAGGCTTTCTTTTGGGCTTATTATATTTATAGGCTTTCTTTTGAACCAAAAACAAAGAAGCAGCCTTAATAAAGTAGTTCCATAAAATCCTATTTGCCTTTGTATATTAAGATCTGGTGATTTCAGATCACTTCATTCAAATGAAATACTATGAAATCACAGATCTGTTAATAAAACTGGCACACCAACTTCTATCAGAGGCAAGAAAAATGATTTATTTCAGTCCAACTAAGATTTAATCCAGCTGTAATAACATTATTCTCTTTGGAATGCATTACTACAGTCTCAGCATACTTACATTTATATTATAAATATCATGTTGCTTTTTAATAAAAACAACAAAAAGACAGTTTACCATCTTGTGTCAACAGTTTGCATTTTATGTGTTGGCTATTCGGCAGCAACTGTATTTTTCTGCATAATTTTTTATACCTAAAAGAAAGTTTTCATTCTGAGAATTCTCATGGCCCTAATATTTAAGGATAAAAAATTCTGCACTTTTAAAATTTTACTCACATTTTAAGTTTAAATTTAACATATCAGCTAAGTTTTTAAGGTAATTCTCTAAGGAACAACTTATTTAGTAATCAATAATAAAAGTTTTGAAATTATTTTTCATGAGAACACTATACAAATAATTAAATAAAAAATAAAATATTTACAGGAGGGAGGAGTGTATTTCTTGGAGGGTTTTCACCTCTTTGGTCTCATATAAATTATGGCCATGCTATCCATGCCAGGAAAGCACTCATGTCACTTGAAATAA
The DNA here is from genome assembly GCA_007570785.1 of Antilocapra americana. Classification (NCBI taxonomy): domain Eukaryota; kingdom Metazoa; phylum Chordata; class Mammalia; order Artiodactyla; family Antilocapridae; genus Antilocapra; species Antilocapra americana. Next base: position 5,607,478 of record ML664163.1, on the reverse strand, counting down.
TGATTTCTTCACAAATGATTATGCCTTGAGATTTTTCTTTTTATTCATGTAAGAACTGAGTTTGGAATTCACTCAGCACAGATCATGAAGACTAAGTCAAATTATTCTTTTGATGAGCTTCTGGAATATGTTCCCATTTGCTATTGAACTATGGAGAGCTAACACCTGAGCCAGAATATACTGCCCTTGTCATTACTTCTGGGAATTTTTTGCATGGAATTAAACTACAACTCTGTGTAAGTGTGCATGTCTCTATATGTTTGTAGTGAGTAGAAAACAAAAAAAAGCCATGGGTTCTTTGGAGTCAAGTAAAAATGACTTGTCTCCTACCTAGGTGCAGTTAAGAATGAGTTTGCTATTTAATTTTCTAAACTGTAAACTGATGTGATAATACTTTTCTTATTATTGTGAGAATGAAATGATACATAGGTGTATAAAGGACCTGGGAAGAAAGAGTTCAGTTCAGTCACTCAGTCATATTCGACTCTTTGCGACACCATGGATTACAGCATGCCAGGCCTCCCTGTCCATCACCAACTCCCGGAGTTTAACCAAACACATGTCCATCGAGTCTGCGATGCCATCCAACCATCTCATCCTCTGTCTCTTCATTCTTCTCCTGCTTTCAATCTTTGCCACCATCAGAGTCTTCTCAAATGAGTCAGTGCTTCGCATCACGTGGCCAAAGTATTGGAGTTTCAGCTTCAACATCAGTCCTTCCAATGAACACTCAGTACTGATCTCCTTTAGGATGGACTGGTTGGATCTCCTTGAAGTCCAAAGGAGTCTCAAGAGTCTTCTCCAACACCACAGTTCAAAAACATCAATTCTTTGGCGCTCAGTTTCTTTATGATCCAACTCTCACATCCATACATGACTACTGGAAAAACCATAGCCTTGGCTAAACAAAACTGTGTTGGCAAAGTAAAGCCTCTTCTTTTTAATATGCTGCCTATGTTGGTCATATGATTTGATCCAAAGTTTAAGAGTCTTTTAAATTCATGGCTGAAGTTACTATCAGCCACTGTTCCCACTTTTTCTCCATCTTTTTGTCATAAAGTGATGGGACTGATTGCCATGATCTTTGTTTTCTGAATGTTGAGCTTTAAGCCAGCTTTTTCACTCTCCTCTTTCACTTTTTTCATCAAGAGCCTCTTTAGTTATTCTTCACTTTCCGTCATGAGGATGGTGTCATCTGCACATATGAGGTTATTGATATTTCTCCCAGCAATCTTGATTCCAGCTTGTGCTTCATTCAGCCCAACATTTCTCATGATGTATTCTGGATATAAGTTAAATAAGCAGGGTGACAATATATAGCCTTGAAGTACTCATTTTCCTTTCCCTATTTGGACCAGTCTTTTGTTCCATGTCCAAATCTAGCTGTTTGTTCTTAACCTGAATACAGACTTCTCAAGAGGCAGGTCAGGAGATGTGGTATTTCCAACTTTTGAAGAATTTTCCACAGCTTATTGTGATCCACACAGTCAAAGGCTTTGGCATAGTCAATGAAGAAGAAATACATGTTTTTCTGGAACTTTCTTGCTTTTTTGATGATTCATCAGATATCAGCTATTTGATCTCTGGTTCTTCTGTCTTATCTAAAACCAGCTTGAACATCTGGAAGTTCATGGTTCACATATTGCTGAAAACTGGCTTGGAGAATTTTGAGCTTACTTTACTAGCTTGTGATATGAGTGCAATTGTGTGATACTTTGAAAATTCTTTGGCATTGCCTTTCTTAGGGATTGGAATAAAAACTGACCTTTTCCAGTCCTGTGGCCACTGCTGAGTTTTCCAAATTTGCTGGCATATTGAGTGCAGCACTTTCACAGTATCATCTTTTAGGATTTGAAATAGCTCAACTGGAATTCCATCACCTCCACTAGCTTTGCTCCTAGTGATGCTTCCTAAGGCCCACTTGCCTTCACATTATAGGATATCTGGCTCTAGGTGAGTGATCATACCATCGTGATTATCTGCAAGATTCAGAAGGTCACATAACCTGGAAAATTGGTTAATTTTAATATGCAGAAGTGCTTTTCTATATAGCCCTGGTAGTTTCAAGCAATGTTGCCAAAAATCTATGAAAAGAATTTTTATAATTTTATAAAAATTTGTGACATAAAGAACAATAAAGGTTTACAAGGTTGATTGAAAGCTAATGAATTGACAATACTTTGAGAAGAGATACATGAATTGAATATCATTTCTGGATAGAGACTCTTCTCTTATCAACACAGAAGTAACTACTGTGGAACAGAGAGTGAGAAGAATGAGAGGGATTCTGAGAACTTCTAAAATACAGTTAGCAGTTATAAGAACACAAACATATGATGCAAATGTAATAGAGCAAGAGCAGCAGTGTTGGGTCCCAGACAATACAGAAAAAGCAACAGCAGGAGAGCAATAACGGTACCCAAGCAAGATGACTAGACTTTCAAGACACTTAGAAAATGAAAGGATGCAAATCACAAGATTTAAAAGCTCAGTGATTTGTGTGGAAAGGGCTTTTGAATCATGGGGTACATTCACTGATATTTCTGATTCACTCTCTGATTCAAAGGAGTGACAATATAATGAGTACTCAGTGATGCTTCGAGATAACCTGATAAATAAAAGAGCTTATATTCACCAAAAATGTGTAAAACATTTTTTTCTAAAATTAATAAAAATAATTTAATATATATTGCTGTGATTAGAATCTTGGTTTCACCAATTATTTTCTTTGACACATTAGTAAATGCTTTTGTTTCTCAGTTTCTGTTTCTATAAAATGAAGGTGACAGGATAGTTTCAGAGGTTAAATGAATTAATATATATATAGATACATACTAATGCTCTATAAAATGAGGTATAATTATCTTCATTATGGTTGTAATTATTTTTATTATAATACCTATTAAAGAGAACAACTTCTCATTTCAATTTGCAAGTCTGTTTTTAATTTCCATATACTGTTTTTGATTAGTTGCTTCTACTTGGTCATTGAACAGATTTCTTTTTTATATAATGAAGTAAAATATATATTCAAGTATTATTCAGTTTAAGTGAAGCATTTTACACTGAGAATTTGTGAAAGTGAAAGTCACTCAGTCGTGTCCGACTCTTTGCAACCCTATGGACTATACAGTCCATGGAATTCTCCAAGCCAGAATACTGGAGTGGGTAGCCTTTCCCTTCTCCAAGGGATCTTCCCAGCCCAGGGATCAAACCAAGATCTTCTGCATTACACACAGATTCTTTACCAGTTGAGCCACCAGGGAAGCCCAAGAATATGGGAGTGGATAGACTATCCCTTCGCCAGTAGATCTTCCTGACCCAGGAATCAAACCAGGGTCTCCTGCATTGCAGGTGGATTCTTTACCACCTGAGCTATTAGGAAAGCCCTCAAAATTTGTATATTATAACTATTTAAAGCACCTGGAAAAAGATGCAAATGTATAGGACTCAAAGTGATGAACTACTCATTTTTCATAGTAAACACTTATTATACTGATTACCTTTCTGAAATATAAGTATTTCTGGCTTTATTAATAAGAATAATTTGGGTCATTTATGTACAAATGATGCATTGTTGATAGATAAAAGAGAGAATACTATAGCTGATTAATTCCTTAGACACTGTTTTGTCCAATATGAACACACACACACACACACACACACACACACACGCACGCACAGAGGTACACATATTATTCACATAAATAACACACATGTATATAATTTTACCTGGCTAGTATTTCATTAGGAAATTTTAGTTTGTGCTATGAACTGCTTTACAGGGAAAATTAAATATTTCACAAACAAACAATAATATTTTTCCCCTGAATATAACATAGTGGGAGATCAAAACAAAACTAAAACCCAGACTCTAATAATGGTACTAACAAGTTTTTTTGATTTTGAGCTGCTCTGCTAGAGATATTCTTCAGGAATACAAAATAATGTAAATTATATTAACACATTGCTTAAATTTATAATTGTATTAATTTTGGTACAATTTTATAATAAGTATAATCTCCACAGTTTGTACTTCTGAAATCAGTTCATCTAAAGTATAAGATTCAAAAATTAAATTAGTCTGTTTAACTTAATACTTTATAGAAATATGTAGCATAATTTGGCAATTCTCAAATATGATACGTTCTGTATTACATCAAGCACTCATCATATTTATTAATCATTCTCCATGAAGGTTCATTAGCAGGTTGTGGAATCATAGACTGAAAATAAAAAGTAAATCTTACACAAATATCTTCTACTCTTTTTCTCTACAGTAAGATTCATTGCAGATTATATATGGTAGAAATCTTCTAAAATAAATTCACTGAGGAATAGTGTCAATGGCTTTTCCTCTGATGTACACTTAGGTTCTGATAAGAAATACAAATCGCAGTACTTAAAATATGTTTCCACCTATTCTATCAAAGAAAGTAACCATTTCCTTTACTTATCATTTCCTTCCTACTCCCATATCTCCCTCAGAGAGAGCATGGCTATACCCTTTTCTGTTTGCTCTAAAAACTCTTCTCAAGGAAGCCTTGATACCACCTTCTGGCCATTGCTGATGTATAAGTATTTACCTGTCCCAAGTCAGACTGCTGAGGTTCTCTTTTCTACAAAAAGACCACATAGTGATTGAATTCAGGCCCTGTTAAGCAAATGAACGTGAAGGCCATATAATGCCAAGCAGCCATTTTTTACTATGTGCCCCACCCACCAAAAATGGATTCTGTGGGATGATAAATATGAAGGAAATACATGAATCTTGACTCCTGGTAGCTTGCAATTTATGTGTTTTATCTCCTTTGAAATATTTCAGAATCATATTAAGACTTTAGATCTCAGCAAAATTCTCTTAAATTTTCCTTAATAATTATGGGAGTCTTAAGGATATTTGTTACTTATAAACACTTAATTATGAGCCATTAACTAACTCTCTACTAGGTACCAGAGATTGCGGCTTTTGTTATGAGTGTGTTGGGGGGTGGTTATTACATTTTCTGAAAGATCAAAAAATTAATAAAAGATCAGGGCTGGGAGACTGGAGTTCTGATGTTTTAAAACAGTTGTTTTTTGTTCCATCTAAGTACGAATGTCAAGAAAATAATATAACGAATTTGTCTCAAGCTTAAAAGAAAACTTGGGTTGGATATATTCTTTTGGAAATCATTATATATACAAACTTTTTTTTCTAGAGAAACTGAAGAGTGATAAGATAAGAAATTTGAGACATCTTCGAGAATTCAACCATTTAAATACCAGATAAATAATGATGAGTTGATAATGACTGAGCGAAGATCCATAAAGTAAGAAGAATGCCTCAGATGTGTGGTATCATTGAAACCAAAGAAAATGTAATTAAAGAGGAAAGATGTGGTGAACTGAGAAATCAGAAGGGTGAATACATCCATTGGGTTTAGGCATCAACAAAACATAGAAAATGCTGTGGAATGATAAAAGATGGTAACAGAAGGGAATGAGTTGGTGGGAACAATACAAGTAGCATAAGTACCTCTTGAAAAATGTGACAGTAATGGAGAAAATGAGTTAAAATGACAATATTTAAAAGACAGTGGAATTTGGAAACTTTAAAATTGTGTTTTACAATATATTTTAAATAATAGAATTTTTGAATTTTAAAATGATAGGCAACTTTTAAATGATAGGAAAGCTTTTGTAGACTAGAAGGTAAAGATAAAAGAGAGAGAATAATAATTAATAAAGTAAGGTTTGTTAGGAGACAATATATACTATAATAGAGAGCCTAAGATTAAATATGAACATTAGGTGGATGAATACATTTTGGACCTTAGAAGAGGGTTTCCAGTTTAAGCAGGTAAAAGTATACCATTTCCAATTAAATTGAACTTCAGATAAACAATCAACATTTTTACTATAAGTATATCTAATATAATATTGGTATCATGTTTTTTACTAAAATTTTTGTAATTACCTGAAATTCAAATTCATATAGATACGCTGCATTTTTCTGGTAATCTTAACTGAATCCAAGGATATGACTGCCAATCCACAATTTTGGACCTTGTGTTTAGAAAGCCTCTCTATGGCCCTCCTTTGACCATGCTTGAGAGTGCAGAACGGAGAGTCTCTGGGACCAAGGGGACCTATCCATTTGGAACACAAGTCCAGCTCTTCTAACAACCAAGATACTGCAATAATATACAAACGTGGATGAAAATCTACATTCAAGGTGCTTGGGTCTCTTCCTCACATCCTTCTTACCTGTAAGAAGCAGCACTACCAGTGTGCCCCAGCATGTACAGCCTGAGACACAAGGTAAGCCAAGGGATAGGCCCTTCTGTGGATATAAAGACATCTTAGCTGTGAAGATGTTTTTCCACATATATGATATCCAAATAAGAAATTGATGAAATTTAGTAATGAATAGGGAGGGAGAGAGAAAGTAGGTGGGCCAGCTTTAAGAGCAGTGAATGTGTTAGGAATACTGTCTTTGTTGCCAGTTACCTAGATGGGATTGTGAGGAGTGCAAGAAATCTGAACTAAAATTGTATTTTCTGGTTGTAAACATAGAGTTATATTTTCAAAGGAAAAAGGAGAGAACATATTTTATTTAAAAACGTTCCATCTTGATTTTGACTTCTCTTTCCCAATGTTCTGAGAATGTAAAGAGTAGGCTGAGAGAAAGATATAATTTCTGATAATCATTTAAAGGAGAAGATGGTCAAGCATCTTCATATCCTTATATACATGGCAGTGTGACATTGGAGAAGACACCTCTGATGGTTTCTGTTTTCCTTGTGGTGGTATACAGGACTGCTTTCTAAAAGTAAGTATGTGTGTGTATGTGTGTTTCTGTGTATACAAATGGTAATCATAAATTTGGCAAGATTTGATGCAATTAACCAGAAACAAAGGTGGAAAATGTGACTGAAGAAATCAAGTAGGATTGTTCAGCAGTGAGTGTTCTGTTGACAATGCTGGGCATTACTTTATACTGATATTTCAAAATTTCATGTTTGGCACAGTTATACTGAAGAAGGATAAGTACATTCATGCAAGGTAACAGGTTGTAAAAAAATGAGAAAATTAGAGATTTCAGGGTATTTGGAGGTTATTGAAACAGTGGATAATGATGATATCTAACCTAGTTTTGGTAGAATGAGGATAATAAATCAGTGAAACAGGGAATTGGAATGTTATTGTGCTAATGGAGTTGTAAAGAAACACCTCTAAATGTTTCTTAGGCTTCTCTTCCTTTACCTTTACTTTCCTATTTTGTGTTCCAAAAGTCCTATAGTTATCATTGTGTAATTGGAGACCAGTAATAGTATTCAAGTCATGAGGTGTTGATTTCAATCTCATTTTTCAAACAGGAATACGTGATCTTAGGAAAAGCATACCTTCTTTGGTCCTCAGTTTCCTCACTTACTACATTATTACATTAATACTGATATTATAATATTGTTATGAGATATCTTTGACATGTATCTAGTGCTTAATTGGTACAATATACTATTTTCTCTCTCTGATATAAATAAATATATATATGTATATATATATATATGCACATATATGTATATATGTATACACACACACACACACACACACACACACACACACACACACACACACATATGGGGCTGTCCAGATGGCTCAGTGGTAAAGAATCCACTTGCTAATGCAGGAGCCACAAAGATGCTAGATTGATCCCTGGATCAGAAAGATTCCCTAGAGTAGGAAATGGCAACCCACTCCAATATTCTTGCCTAGGAAATCCCATGAACAGAAGAGCCTGGCAGGCTACAGTCTAAGGGGGTCACAAAGAGTCAGACACTACTGAGTGACTGAGCACATACACACGTGTGTGTGTAATTATATATACACTTACACACACACATATACATACATTTCCCCTGAGTGAACTTACTTAATTAACATGTGATCTCCTTATACACTAATGCATTCCCAGTGGTGAAAGTCTGCTTCCTGAGTTTTAAACTTACAGTTCAAGCATCCATGGATTATACTTCCCCTAGATGTTCCATCTGTGCCAGGCAGGATGAAGCACAAGCTGGAATCAAGATTGTGTCCTAGTTGCTCAAACGTGTCTGACTCTTTGCGACCTCATGGACTATAGCCCACCAGGCTCCTCTGTCCATGGGGATTCTCCAGGCAAGAGTACTGGAGTGGGTTTCCAGGCCCTTCTCCAGGGAATCTTCCCAACCCAGGGATCAAACCCAGATCTTCCACCCTGCAGGCAGATTCATTACCTGTGAAGAATAATTCTGAGCCACTTGGGAAGCCCTGGAATCCAGATTACTGGGAGAAATATCAGTAATCTCAGATATGCAGATAATACCACCCTTATGGCAGAAAGCAAAGAGGAACTAAGGAGCCTCTTGAAGGTAAAAGAGGAGAGTGAAAAAACTGACTCAAAACTCAACATTCAAAAAAATGAAGGTCATGACATCCAGTCCCATCAATTCATAGCAAATAAATGGGAAAACAATGGAAACAAAGACAAACTTTATTTTCTTGGGCTCCAAAATCATTGCAGATGGTGACTGCAGCCATGAAATTAAAAGACACTTGCTTCTCGGAAGAAAAACTATGACAAACCTAGATGGCATATTAAAAAGCAGAGACATTAGTTTGCCAACAAAGATCTGTCTAGTAAAGGCAATGGTTTTTCCAGTAGTCATGTATGGATGTGAGAGTTGGGCTGTAAAGAAGGCTGAGTGCTGAAGCATTGATGCTTTTGAACTGTGATGTTGGAGAAGACTCTTGAGAGTCCCTTGGACTGCAAGAAGATCCAACCAGTTCATCCTAAAGGAAATCAATCCTGAATATTCATAGGAAGGACAGATGCTGAGGATGGAGCTCCAATACTTTAGTCACATGATATGAAGAGCCAACTCATTGGAAACAACATTGTTGCTGGGAAAGACTGAAGGCAGGAGGAGAAGAGGACAACAGCAGACGAGATGTTGAGATGGAATCACTGACTCAATGGACATGAGTTTGAGCAAGCTCCAGGAGATGGTGAAGGGCAGGGAAGCCTGGAGTGCTGCAGTCCATGGAGTCTCAAAGAGGCAGACACAACTGAGTGAGTGAACAACAAAAAGAAATATTCCATGGTTACCTCAAATCCAAAATGTGCTATTTATTTCTCCCTGACCACTTATATTCCCATAGGCTAACTGCCAATTTTATTAACATTTTCACTGCCACAATCATGCTGCACTAACATACCTCTAAGTCTAGCATGTCCAATCTTCTATCTTTGCCTTACTGGTAAAATGGTTCATATGTGATTTCTTCTTTGATGCTTGCCATGTGCATCATGGCAGACATCTTATTCCATGTAGGTTTTCATATTTTCAATGATTATTTAACAGACATTTTAAAAATCACTTCAGAGTTTCACACAAAAACCCCCTATCAAACCAAACCAAAATGAAACAAACAAACAAATACACTTTTAGATTCAGGAGATCTATTCAGGCTATTCTTCCTAGATTATGCTTCAAATTCTATCTTCGAATATCTCCATATGCCAATTTACTTTCTTATATTTGGATTTTCCCTCTTTCCACAGTCTCACAGATATAGTTTTTTCTTTGTCCTATTTTATCCTTGGACAGGCTTCTAGGTTATTCAGCTCCACACTGTGTCCGGACTCAGTTTGTACACCCCAGCATAGATTGCTAGGGCTCTAAATAGAAATCAGGCTCCATGTCTCAACTTCTGTGATAGGGATGAATATTTATTGGGGAATGTCTTAAAATTGCTTCTTTACACGTCATTGTTCCCATTAAACTTAATTTTCTTAAGTGGCAGTGGATATCTCTTGGGCATCTTTTTTCCAGTAATCATGATATAAGAACCTGGTGGGCTACAGTCCATGGGGTCGCAAAGAATCTGACACAACTGAGTGACCAATGCTTTCATTGTAATGACAATGTCAATTATGTCATGATACTTCAATGGTAACTTTTAAAAAAGTGACTGAATAAAAGAAAATGAGTAAAACCCATACACTACCTTAACTACAACCATTCTGGCCATAGATAGTCTTGTTCTGTTTTCATCTTTACACAGGAAGACCCACCTGTCTTGCCTAAGGCCAGTAGGCTCAATTCCTTCCAACACAGACTTTCCACTCTAAGACATAAGGAATGTAGCGTGAGTGTGTGCATGCTCAGTCATGTACAACTCTTGAAAACCCCATGGACTGTAGTTCACAAGGCTCCTTCACCCATGGGATTTCCCCCGGCAAGAATACTAGGGTGGGTTGCCATTTCCTACTCCAGAGGATCTTCCCCACCCAGGGATAGAACCACACACACACACACACATAATATGAAACATAAAAAGAAAGCTCAACAGTCAGGAGATTTTGAAGATATGATGCACATGGAATAAACAGAAGCTACCAAATTCCTTCCATTAATTATTTTTTCATTTAGATTGTTTTGTTTTACTCATCATTTTCTAAAACACTATGATACATTTAGGTGCAGAGATTCTTTTTTATTTTATTTCAATCCTATTTGCCATTTATTGAGATTTTTAACCTGTGACTTATGCCTTTTTCTTGGTCTAGGAAACCAATCATTATTTCTTCAAATAATATCCTCCTATCATCTTATTTCTTCAGTGAGCTTTTAATCTCTTTTAGTCACATGTTGACTCTTGTGGATATATTTTCTGTTCTTTAAATTTTATTTGGTATTTTCAAACTCATCTGTTTGTGTAGCAATCTAGCGATTTTCAATAAGGAGATCTTCTACTTTACCAATTTTCTCTTTAAGCAAGTGTTATTTACTATTCAATATCTGAAGAAATTGACACCAGGACAGTAGGCCTGGGTATAAACCTTGAGTAAATTACTTAAATTCTCTGCCCTTCAGTTTCTTTCTCTTTAAAATAAAGGCAATTATGGTATCACCTTTGTGGTGCCATTTTGTGTTAGTAATTGTAAAGTATATATACTTTACAATTATATATATATACATGTATTTCTTTTATTTCTTCCTACCTGTATAATTATCTGGGCTTTCTTGGTAGCTTTGCTGGTAAGGAATCCACCTGCAGTGTGGGAGAGCCCAGTTCGATTCCCGGGTTGGGAAGATCCTCTGCAGAAGGGAAAGGCCACTCAGTCTAGTATTCTTGGGCTTCCCTGGTGACTCAGACAGTAAAGAATCTGCTTGCAATGCCGGAGACCTGCGTTTGATTTCTTGATTGGGAAGATCCCCTGGAGGAGGGCATGAAAACCACCCTAGCATTCTTGTCTGGAGAATCCCCATAGACAGGGGAGCCTGGTGGGCTACAGACCATGGGGTCACAAAGAGTCAGACAGGACTGGGCAACCAAAGACAGCACAGCGTATAACTATCTAGACTTTCAACTCCCTGTATCCTGTTTCTTCTTCTTTTTTTTTTCTTTTTTCATTACATCCCTTGGAAAGAAAATGTTCTTTCATCTACAATATTCATCTTCAAAATGATGTGTCACTATTTTACACACAATTCATCTATATTTCAGATCTAAAAAATTCTGGCATTCATAGTTATTTTCTCATAATGAAGTTTACATGTCAGAGTCAGGACAATCATTATTTAGAATTATTTCTACTGATTTATTGGAGTAGAAAATGGCAAACCACTCCAGTATTCTTGCCTGGAAAATTTCATGGGCAGAGGAACCTGGCAGGCTACAGTCCATGGGGCTGCAAAGAGTGAGACATGACTAAGTGACTGAGCACGCACACACTAATGATTTATATTTTTTTTTTGTTTGAATGTATGTACTCATAGTTCAACAAATGTGCCACACACATTCTGCTCTTTATTTATCTTGTTCATTAACTTGATCATTTACTTATTTATGCAGTCATCATTTATGATTTCATATTTTATTAAAGATGTGAATACAAAGATGAATAAGTCACGATCTCTGCTACATGCTGGAAGTCACAGACATGCAGCAATGTTAATATAATCATTTTAGTACAAAGTGACAGGTACTGTAAAAAAATTACACTTCTTTTTAGTAAAGAAATTTTTCATACATATGAGCAATACAAAGAGTAATACAACAAATACCTTTTGAACTACCACTCTGAATAAGCAAACACTAACATTTTGTCACATTTGTTTCAAAACTTATCTTTTCGTAATCAAATTAGTTTGGCCCACTTGATTAGTCACTAGGAGTAGCTATCCTTCTAATTCCCAAGACATTAGAAAATTTTTCTTTTATGTGTGCTACTGTAAAATATGAAAGAGCCTCTTCATAATTTAACTAACTTCATACCGTAAGCTAAGACCATCTATAAGTAATAATGACATTTTTTAGTGAAAGTCTGGAGATAGCTGAAACCACAAGAATAACTTCTTTAGGTCGGTTCTGACTCATCTATACCATTAGAAATTTCCAAAATTGAATGGCTCCTCACATACACTTCATCTTCTAAGCCCTATCATATTTCTTGCCCAACAGTTAAACCCTTTCAGAATGAATGATACAATGAATTTAGTTCCTTTAGTAAAGAATTCCTTTCCCTATTTCCAATAATGTGTTCTGCCTCCAATGAGCCTGACATATGGCTAACTATTTAAAAATAAAATAACAAGTTCCTGGGGTTTGGAGTCAGTCCACTTCAAACAACACCATATTTGCTGCATCATCAACTTTCCTCTAGTAAGCAACAAAATAAAGATTAAGTTTTCATATCCTTCATGTTTTTAGCTCAGTTTTCTTTACCAACACTTAGCAGTTTTTTTAATCCAAATGCACAAAATCCAGACATTCATATACATGCATTTACAGATACTATGATGGCAGAAAAAATAAAAATAAAGAAATATATTTTAGTCAAGGTACTTTTTAAATCAAAATAGTACTGTAGTTTATTTCCTAAATAGGATGCTTAACTATGTAATCTGAAGCATCACATTTACTAGGTTGAATCATATGAAATTAAGATACTGACTTTTAACTTTTTTTTTTATGTAAATATGATGGTTAATTTAATGTGTCAGCTTGACTGGGCTAAATGATATGTAGATCAAACAATATTTCTGAGTATGAGGGTGAAGTTATCTCCAAATGAAATTAGCATTTGAATCCTGGACTCAATAAAATAAATTGCTTTTTCCCAATCTGGTGGGCAGCATCTAACTTGTTAAAGGCCTAAACAGAACAAAGAGGTAAAGTTAGGAGGAATTCATCCCTTTTGTTTCTGGCCTTCCTGCTTGAGCTGGAAGGCTAGTCTTCTCCTGACCTTACACTGTGTGTTCTCTTCATTCTCAGGCCTTTGGACTTAGATTGGAATCATACCATCAGTTTTCCTGGGTCTCCAGCTTGCAAACAGCATATATTGGAGGGCTGACTATGAGACTTGAGCACCTGAGGGTTTTGGTATCCATGGGTATGTCCTAGAACCAATTCTCTGAGAATACTGAGGGATCAACTCAGTGTGTATGTGTGTGTGTGTGCCTGCATGTGTAAGTATGTGGTGTGCTTCCCTGGAGAACTTTGATAAATACAATGGCCAAATATCGCCATTTTCACATAATTTAATCTAAGAATTGAAGTACTTCACTGTATTCAGGATTTCTTGAGAATAAAATTTGGAATATGGTTTGTTTCTGGAAAAAAAAATAGGGGAACCAGTCTATCCAGAAAGAAATTACTATATACTCTCTCAGAAAATGGTATATACATTTAATATTTTGAATGAATGATTTTATTACATCAAAACTTCAGTCATGTCCTCATCAGAATTTTGTTACAGGCAAACATACAAGATATTATAGTAAAAGTACACCTCAATCTGTAAAATGGTATAGTATATTTAAAATATATAAAAATCAATATAGTAACATTTAAAAGCAGAGCAAATACCTAAGTGGACCAAAATGAAATTCAAACCCAACACAAAAAATGGAGACTAAAGCCATGAATCTATAGGATTTCTAGGGAAAGAATTTAGAACCTGAATGCTTTGAGTGAAAGAACTCAAGCCAGACACATTTAAGACCAAAAAGTTTTCAAAACTACATAAACATTATTAAAAGACAAACAATAAACTAGAAGGCATTTGTAATGATAAAACAAAGAAAATGGTAAGCACCAGAATATATAAATAGCTTCTAGAAATCAAGAGTAAGGGGCAAGCAAGTATTTCATTGAAGAGGATCTATTTGAAGCCAATGAATATATGAAAATATGTTTGGCTTGACTAATAATAAAAGACATTCCAATTGTTAATGAACAACAAAAGAGGAAAATATTAAAACTGAACCTTGCATACATTTCAAGTACTAGTTGCTGCTGCTGCTGCTAAGTCACTTCAGTCGTGTCCGACTGTGCAACCCCATAAATGACAGCCCACCAGGCTCCTCTGTTCCTGGGATTCTCCAGGCAAGAATGCTGGAGTGAGTCAAGTACTAGTAGAATTTGGAAAAAAAAAAATATTTTGGAAAACACTCCTGCCAAATTTAATAAACATTTAAAATATGCTTACTCGGCAATTCTAATTCTAATTAGATATTTCCATATGCACACAGGAAACATGTACATGTGTGTTAATGTCAAAAACAATCTTAGAACATAAAACTAACAATGTATGCTGATAGGTAGAATATTTATTATATGACAGTTAAAATGATTATGCTATATTTAGATAGATAACATTTTTAGCAATAAATAAATAAATTTCAAAAGGTTGGTACTGAGGGAGAAAAGTACATTAAAGAACATTTCTTATCATCTATGTAAATTTTAAAACACTGATAAAGTTGTATAAATTTTACATATAAATCCTATATGAAATAAAATACATCAAACATACATTAAAGAGCTAACTATATTGATGGCAATGGTTTCTTCCCGTATGAGCAAAACTAATAGGATTTCAGGGAAGTAAAGGGAAAGTTGAGTTGTATTTCTATATATATCCAAAAGGTATGCTATGCTTTATGCTCTTTACTTTTTATATGCATTTGTTTTTCTGTTTTTCAAACTACACCTTTGGTTTATATGTGTTTTTGAAAGTTTTTCCTAATGTATTTATATTATTTTACTTATATTTCCCTCAATTGACTCATCATTTGAGATTCTGTGACATTTATATTTCTTGTCATATCCCTTTGATTTGATTTTAATTTTCTCCTGTCTATGAGTCTTTCAACCTTCTTGAGTATACACAGTTAATGTTATTAAATTTTCTTTTCTGTTTTCTTTTAGGTTTTTTTAAATTTAAGTTTTTATTGGATTTCATCTTAAAATAACAGGTGAGAAAAATAAAACTTGGATGATTTTCAAATTAGTCACATACCAGGGCTTGTATTCATAGTTTTGAGAAAGACCGTTTATGATAAATGACTTGGATTATATCCTAAAGAAAGAGAGAGAGAGAGAGTACATAAAAAATGACAACATGTGACTTTTCTAATAAGAAAGGAAATACTCAAAGTTTACTCTTTAGCACATATGTATACAATGAATAATTCTACAAAATAGTTTTAAAAAATTTCATAAATAAATCAAGACATTCCTTTATGTTGTCTAATTAATAGAGATGTAGAAAGACTTAAAAATTATATTCTATCTACCTTTTACATTTTTAAGTAGTCCCAGGAATATATTTTATTTTTTATAAATTTCAAACTATTTTTACATAACTTTTTTTTTGTTTTCTTTCATTAAGCCAGTGGAATTAGCTTAATTCCAAATATTTGCATAACATCTTATTTTTACTCACCACTTTGCGAGCCATAGTAAAAAAGTAAAAACTATTTGGGAGGGTTAATCATAATGTATTTCTTATCAATACAACTGCATTTTAGAGCATTCAAAATATATATATCGATATTCAAAAGGATATGATTAACTCATTATGTATACTATCATAATGAGAACAGAGTCAGTGTTTAATCTTGGATTCTGGCAAAATATCAATATCAAGTTAATCAAATCACTATTTGAACACAAATCAAATACAACTACCAGTTGTGTCTCCTTATGTTTTCCCATATAGGCTCTTATGGTTTTCACATTTCTTTTCAAATTTAAAGGTGTTCTCTTGGCTTCTCTCGTGTATTTTTCTATAATGTCCCCTGAAGTCATATCTGGAATATTATTTCAGAACATATGCTGTAGTACTCTCTCAAAATAGTTTAGCTAAATCTTAATTTTATCCTAATCCCTTATGCTCTCCACAGTGTACCCATATTAAATACATCATAGTCAACCATGTGACTTAAAATAGATTTGTCTCTTTGAACAAGATATACTTCACTTCTGTTTTCTAGTCACAAACACCGTTACCCTAGACCTTGATGACACCTCTAAAATTTTCACCTTATTTTAAAATTTTCAGTTCTCTTTTTAACTCACAATTAATATTTCTGGCCCTCTTTCTTTGTTTTTCACTACTAAAAACTCTTGTACTTCTTTTATGCCTTGCATTTATGGTATCTGTTAAAGTTTTCCTGATCTTGGTATGTCTCAGTTTTCTCTTCAAATATGTTTCTAATCTCACTAAACAATCCATATTTTCTTAGGAGTTCACTGTTTTGACAGCAAAATTAATAAAACCCAATATTATTTAATATATCATTTAATACACCACTTATAATTTTTCCTTTCTGAAAACATCAACCAAAGAAGAAATGAAAATACCACATGGATTTCAAAGTTTTTCAGTCCATAAACAGGACTTCAAAGCTTGGCTCAACATTTATTCCCACACAAATCAACAAAACACTGGTTATATTCAATAAGAGTGATGAATCTCCAGCTGTTCAACTTTGTGTTTTAGATGTCTATTCTCCATATCACTAGCAGATCTATCCTTCTGAAACAGAAGACTGACTATGCCAGTGCCTGTAAATACATATATAGGACCAGAAAGCACTCCATATACATCCTTTCAGGGTCTCAAGTATTACTTTGCATTGTTTATAGTATGTATTTCTAAGCCATTTCTAAAATACCACACAAGAAATGAAATCAATACTGTCCAATTATAGGTCTTGGGCATGGTCATAGTTAAATCACTGTATGTATAAAATGGTGTTGCTAACAATAATCCTCTTCATAGAGAACAGTACCAGTTCTATTTGTGTCAACACCTCTTTCCTATGACTGGCACAGAGTATTTTTGAGGAATTGAATGATTACATCAGTTTGGGATTGTCAGAACTAAAGACAGAAGTTGTTAGATTAAGAAAGAATAGGATAATGGAAGATAAAAATTGCACAGAAGATAATGGATTAAAGTCATAAAGAAACTAAAGATATTTAATATTACTTTGTTGATGAGGAACTGTGAACATTTTCTAAACATGGAGTGACATCATTAGCTTTATATTTTAAACAATAATACTTTCAAGGGAAAGCACACACAGTGGAATGAAGAAGGCAGAGTTTAAATGTAGATTGCTCACAGTGGATATGATAAAAGCTTGAACAAAGAGCATAATGCCAGATGATCAAATTGTGAGAACTGTGTATAAATAAATGCAAGGAACCTGAGAGGAAAGTAAACATTATATTATAATTACAGTAATGCACAAATAACTTGAAAGTTTTTGTTGATTTCTTATAAACTTTACATTGTCCTCAGATATGTTATTAATATTATTTATTATATAGTTTACCTCTATCCATTTCACATAACTATGAATTAACTGTTACCAGAAAATAATTCATTTGCACAGAATTCACACTTCCAGTCTTCTGAAATTAAGAAACAATAAATGCATTTAGGAATTTAAGAGCCAAACAAGAGATTGGGAATAACCATGAAATCTGTGGGTTCTGGGATCAAGTTAGTGGCTATCCCATCTGCCTGAAGTATAGCTAGAGAGGTGGTATAAGCTCATACTCACCTAGGGAATGAGCACCAGGTAGTCCAAGAGAGCAGGATCCCTGATAGACTTGTTCTTAGCCTAGCTGATATTGAGATCATGTCCTCCCAAACTTAATACCAAATGAGGAATAACAACCAGAGAGATGAAGAAAATACAAGTCTGTGCCAAAAGTCCCTGGCATTTGTCCCCAGAATTAACCTTATTCTCTGTCTTGGATGGATCTAGAAAACTGTAGCGTTTTGCTGGCCCTAAGCCTATCTCTATAGTATTACTGCTGAGTGGAGTGGAGCATTTGGCACAGTGAGGATGAGATAATCCAAAAGAAAGAAATCAGAAGACACTGAGTAGCATGTAATCAATTCCTTCTCAAAGCACTTCTTCATTAGGAGGAAATGAGTGAAATGAGAGACAGTGGGAGAATAATTCATCTTCGTACTTCTGGGAAGAAGATATGTGGGTTCCTCTATATCAAGTGGTTTTCAATCAGGAATCACAACCCAGCTACTGACATTCGTTTTCTGAAACAGGAACTGTTGAACATCTTCCCATACAGAGCTATTGTTCAGTTGCTAAATCATATGCAACTCTTTGCCATACCATGAACTGCACACACTAGACTCTTCTATCCTCCACTATCTCTCAGAATTTGCCCAAACTCATGTCCATTCCAACCATCTCATCCTCTACCATCCCCTTCTCCTTTTGCCTTCAATCTTTCCCAGCATCAGGGTATTTTCCAATGAGTTGGCACTTCACACCAAGTGGCCCAAGTGATAGAGTTTCAGCTTCATCATCAGTCCTTTGAATGAATTTTCAGGGTTGATTTCCTTTAGGATTGACTGGTTTGATGTGCTTGCTGGTCAAGGGACTCTCAAGATACTTCTTCAGCACCACATGTAAAAAGCATTAATTCTTCAGCGTTCTTTATGGTCCAACTCCCATATCCATATATTACTACTGGAAAAAACACAGCTTTGACTATATGGACTTTTGTCAGCAAAATGATGTCTCTACGCTGTCTGACTTTGTCATCCTGAGCAAAATGCTAATGGTAACCCCACAAAGAAACATCACTGGAGCCTAACTCTCGAAGGGCCCTTTAGTCTCATTAAAAACACAAATTCTTTATTTTCTTTGTAAAATATTATGTATATACCACTAATTTTTTTCCTTTATTTGGTGGCATGTTTTAACTCTCTTCTGTGAACTGGATGTGTTATTTAAGACGTTAAAAAATTCTTGTCATCTATTTACTTATAGAAGTGTTTTTTTTTTTATTGTATATTTACAAGTAGGGTCATTTTAGGCACATGTGAAAATAGTGAAAAATGTGCTTCTAAGATGTGGAAGTTGTAAATATTAGCTGAACAGAGCATAAAATGGAACCTAAAGAAATGAAAAGAACAAATTCCCAAACTGAACTTGATTATATAAGATGTTATACAGTCATTTAAAATACCCAGCTCATCTTGATGAGTAAGAATAAGTACTTTGGAATTTTCTATGATTTTTTCTACTATTCAAGTGACTGAAATAAGGTTATGTTGCATATCTGTTATTAAACCTATATCAAACAAGAAGAGTCAGCTGTTTTGAAAGTAATAATAATCTTAAAAATCCTGTTAAGAATTAATCTCCTCTAATGAGTACAGCTAAAATAGCTGGACAAACTAAATTAAAAATGTGTTTCTATTGTCATTGTTTTTATCCAATTGCTAAGTCATATCCAACTTTTCCAAGCCTATGGACTGCAGCATGCCAGATTTCCCTATCTTTTACTGTCTCCCAGAGTTTGCTCAAATTCATGTTCATTGAATCAGTGTTGCCATCCAACATTTCTTCCTCTGTTGCCCCCTTCTCCTCCTTCCCTCAATCTTTCCCAGCATCAGAGTCTTTTCCAGTGAGTCAGCTCTTTACATCAGGTGGCCAAAGTATTGGAGCTTTAGGTTCAACATCAGTCCTTCCAATGAAGGTGAAAGTTGCTCAGTCATGTCCAACTCTTTGCAACCCTGTGGGCTATACAGCCCATGGAATTCTCCAGGCCAGAATACTGGAGTGGGTAGCCTTTCCCTTCTCCAGGGGATCTTCCCAACCCAGGGATAGTATCCACATCTCCCTCATTGCAGGTGGATTCTTTACCAGCTGAGCCACAAGGAAAATCGAAGAATGCTGGTGTGGGTAGCCTATCGCTTCTCCAGCGGATCTTCCCAACCTTGGAATTGAACCGTGGTCTCCTGCATTGCAGGCAGATTCTTTACCAACTGAGCTATAAGGGAAGCCCAATATTCCAATGAATATTCAGGGTTGATTTCCTTTAGGATTTCCTGGTTTTATCTCCTTGCAGTCCAAGGGACTTTCAAGAGCCTTCTCCAATTTCACAATTTGAAAGCATCAATTCTTCAATGTTCAGTCTTCTTTCTGGTTCAACTGTTGCATCTGTTCATGGTTACTGGAAAAACCATAGCTTTGACTATACAGACCTTTGTCAGCAAAATGATATCTCTGTTTTTTAATATGCTGTCTAAGTTTGTCATAGCTTTTCTTCCAGAGAGAAAGCTTCTTTCAATTTTGTGGTTGCTGTCAAAATCCACAATGATTTTGGAGCCCAGGAAATTAAAATACATTACAATTTCCACTTTTTCCTATATATTTCCCATGAAGTGATGAGATCAGATGCCGTGGTCTCAGTTTTTTGAATGTTATGCTTTAAGCCAACATTTTCACTTTCTTCTTTCACCCTTATCATGAGACACTTTTGTTCTTCTTTGTTCTCTGCCATTAGAGAGGTGTTGTTATTTCTTTTACTCCTGTTAAACTCTCCAGTGTATTTGAGAACTTCCTTGGTTTTGTCTTTAAATTGATCTTCCTTTTAAATACTTTTTCTGGTAAGGGAGAAGACTCCTCCACATTCAAACTAAAAATCTTTACTAATCTGTGTTTTAAAATCTTTACTAATCTTTACTATCAAAAGTACTATTGATATTGCCTTCATAACCAGAATCTAAGATAGTATTTAGGTTATTTGAAATTAAAATTCCTACTAATATTTAGGATTTGGACAGAGAATTAATACATGTCATATTGTGAGAGTCAGAGATTTTTTAAATTTGGTATGTAATAAAGACAGCTAAGTCTAAAATATATTTAGCATATAACAAGTCAAGAAAACATCTTTAAAACTTAATGAGAAAGTTCAATACTCAATAAATGAAGCTGTTTACCAACAATTTCGACTATGAAAGAAGAAAAATAATGAAGTCACAAAGATGAAAGAATGTAAAAAGCACTAAGAAAATAGATAAGTTTAAAAATTTCCTAATAAAGTTAGAAATAAGTTAAAACAAGAGTATATAATTCAGAGAGTGTTTTGCCTATGTTATCCTCTAGGAGTTTTATAGTTTCTGGTCTTATGCTTAGATCTTTGATCCATTTTGAGTTTATCTTTGTGTATGGTGTTAGAAAGTGATCTAGTTTCATTCTTTTACAAGTGGCTGTCCAGTTTTCCCAGCACCACTTGTTAAAGAGGTTGTCTTTTCTCCATTGTATATTCTTGGCTCCTTTGTCAAAGATAAGGTGTCCATAGATGCGTGGATTTATCTCTGGGCTTTCTATTCTGTTCCATTGATCTATGTTTCTGTCTTTGTGCCAGTACCATACTGTCTTGATGACTGTGGATTTGTAGTATAGCCTAAAGTCAGGTAGGTTGATTCCGCCAGTTCCATTCTTCTTTCTCAAGATTGCTTTGGCTATACGAGGTTTTTTGTATTTCCATACAAATTGAGAAATTATTTGTTCTAATTCTTTGAAGAAGACCTCTGGTAGCTTGATAGGAATTGCATTGAATCTATAGATTGCTTTAGGTAGTATACTCATTTTCACTATATTGATTCTTCCAATCCATGAGCACGGTACATTTCTCCATCTGTTTGTGTCCTCCTTGATTTCTTTCATCAGTGTTCTATAGTTTTCTATATACAAGTCTTTTGATTCTTTAGGTAGAAATACTCCTAAGTATTTTATTCTTTTTGTTTCGATGGTGAATGGAATTGTTTCCTTAATTTCTCTTTCTGATTTCTCACTGTTAGTGTATAGGAATGCCAGGGATTTCTGTGTGTTGATTTTGTATCCTGAAACTATGCTATATTCACTGGAAACACTCTCTGCTATAATCCAAAGCGGGATACTCCATGACCCACCTCCCAGAATATTGGAAATAAAAACACGAATAAACAAATGGGACCTAATTAAAATTAAAAGCTTTTGCACAACAAAGGAAACTATAAGCAAGGTGAAAAGACAGCCTTCAGAATGGGAGAAAATAATAGCCAATGAAGCAACAGACAAACAATTAATCTCAAAAATTTACAAACAACTCCTGCAGCTCCATTCTAGAAAAATAAACAACCCAATTAAAAAGTGGGCGAAAGAACTTAACAGACATTTCTCCAAGGAAGATATAAAAATGGCTAACAAACACATGAAAAGATGCTCAACATCACTCATTATCAGAGAAATGCAAATCAAAACCACAATGAGGTACCACTTTACACCAGTCAGAATGGCTGCCATCCAAAAGTCTACAAGCAATAAATGCTGGAGAGGATGTGGAGAAATGGCAACCCTCTTACACTGTTGGTGGGAATGCAAACTAGTACAGCCACTATGGAAAACAGTGTGGAGGTTCCTTAAAAAGCTGCAAATAGACCTGCCATATGACCCGGCAATCCCACTGCTGGGCATATACACCGAGGAAACCAGAATTGAAAGAGCCACGTGTACTCCAATGTTCATCGCTGCATTGTTTACAATAGCCAGGACATGGAAGCAACCTAGATGCCCAGCAACTGACGAATGGATAAGAAAGCTGTGGTATATATACACAATGGAATATTACTCAGCATTAAAAAAAAATTCATTTGAAGCAATTCTACTCAGATGGACGAAACTGGAGCCCATTATCCAGAGTGAAGTAAGCCAGAAGCAAAAACAACAATACAGTATATTAACACATATATATGGAATTTAGAAAGACAGTAATGAGAACCCAACATGGGAGACAACAAAAGGAACGCAGATGTATAGAATAGACTTGTGGACTTTGTGGATGAGGGTAAGGGTGGGATGAGATGGGAGAAGGGCATTGAAGCATGTTAATTGTCATGTGTCTAATCAATCGCCAGCCCAGGATTGATGCTCGGGACTGGTGCAGCGAGATTTCCCGGGGGGGAGGGAGGAGGGAGGGGGGACCCGGAGGGGAAGCATATGTAAACCCATGGTGATATCATAACAATGTATGGCTAAAACAATAATTAAAAAAAAAATTAAAAAAAAATAAAAAAAAACAAGAGTATATAATTCAAACTTGGTTATGTGAAAAAATACTAAAATTTCTATAATCTTGCATATTTTACCTTCACTGTAGGATACATCTTTAAGGTTATATACCGACTAATTTGGAAAATAGTATTAAAGGTAAAGATGTTTATAATTATTTAACATATATGTATGTGTGTCATATCATTAAATTTACCTGGCAGCAGATGGAAAACTGTAAGTTCTAAACAATAACTATTTTGGTAAAACATGGATTGGAAAAAGTATTATTAAAATAACAAAACTCATGCAGTTTCTTTCATTTAAAGATTACTTGTCTCCTGTTAAAATATAAAGTTATAATTCCTCAGATTCTGGCTAATTAATTAGTTAAGACACATACAAAAAGCTAATGAATTGTTTCAAAAAATTCTGTGGATTAAAAAAAAATCTTACATTTATATACCCACACATATCATATATTTTAAAATGTCTAAATTAGAGAAGTGAGGATGGCATCAAAGTGTCCATCAATATAGTTTTCCTAAATGTAATATTATCAAAAGCCTCCAAGAAATACAATCAGATATGTGCAGTTTATGTCTCAACTCTCTTAAGACTAAATTTCTCTTTCTATCTGCTATTGGATTTTGTCCCGTGCAGGGGCATAGTACCAATTTAATTGTTATGATCCAGCATTTATTTTCGCTATTGCACTAAACATCATATTGAGGAATGTGTAAGACTCATTTTTATTTATGTCTCCATTCTGAGATCACCATTAGAAATGACAATGGGTATCCACACTTCCAAAATCATAATAGAAGTTACTCATAATCTATATAAATTTCTTCTATGACAAGAAAATTAGAAAGAAGTAAAACAGCAGAATTTTTGTAAAAATAAATCATTTTTAGCAATTTAATCTTCTGTGATACAACAGAAAGCCTGAGAGACTCAAGGAGAAATAATAGATTCAATCCATCTAGATGTATTTGTTTTGAGTTCATAGATTGGACATCACTGGTAAATGAATTCCTCAGTTGGATACCACTGATGCAGTCACGAATGGGCAAGGTCTGCTGATGTGCTGGGTCAACTGGCCCATCTGGATGTTCTTAACTAGTTTCCATCAGTTTTTTCAGTGGGGAGTTTTGTTCATTAGGTTGTTTCTACTTATGTAAGAGATTTAAAATATTCTTCAATCCCAGGGATGCAAGGATTCTTCAATATTCGCAAATCAATCAATACAATATACCACATTAACAAATTGAAAAATAAAAACCACATGATTATATCAATAGATGCAGAGAAAGCCTTTGACAAAATTCAACATCCATTTATGATAAAAACCCTCCAAAAAGCTGAAATAGAAGGAACATACCTCAACATAATAAAAGCTATATATGACAAACCCACAGCAAACATTATCCTTAATGGTGAAAAACTGAAAGCATTTCCCCTGAAGTCAGGAACAACACAAGGGTGCCCACTCTCACCACTACTAGTCAACATAGTTTTGGAAGTCTTGGCCACAGCAATCAGAGCAGATAAAGAAATCAAAGGAATCCAGATTGGAAGAGAAGAAGTAAAACTCTCACTGTTTGCAGATGACATGATCCTCTACATAGAAAACCCTAAAGACTCTATCAGAAAATTACTAGAGCTAATCAGTGAATATAGTAAAGTTGCAGGATACAAAATCAACACACAGAAATCCCTGGCATTCCTACACACTAACAATGAGAAAACAGAAAGAGAAATTAAGGAAACAATCCCATTCACCATCAAAACAAAAAGAAAAAAATACTTACGAGTATTTCCACCTAAAGAAACAAAAGACTTATATATAGAAAACTATAAAACACTGATGAAAGAAATCAAACAAGACACAAATAGACAGAGAAATATACCGTGTTCATGGATCAGAAGATTCAATATAGTGAAAATTAATATACTACCCAGAGCAATCTATAGATTCAATGCAATTCCTATCAAGCTACCAGAGGTCTTTTTCAGAGAATTAGAACAAATAATTTCACAACTTGTATGGAAATACAAAAAACCTCGTATAGCCAAAGCAATCTTGAGAAAGAAGAATGGAACTGGAGGAATCAACCTACCTGACTTTAGGCTATACTACAAATCCACAGTCAACAAGACAGTATGGTACTGGCACAAAGATAGAAATATAGATCAATGGAACAAAATAGAAAGCCCAGAGATAAATCCACACATCTATGGACACCTTATCTTTGACAAAGGAGGCAAGAATATACAATGGAGAAAAGACAGTCTCTTTAACAAGTGGTGCTGGGAAAACTGGACAGCCACTTGTAAAAGAATGAAACTAGAACACTTTCTAACACCATACACAGAGATAAACTCAAAATGGATCAAAGATCTAGTCATAAGACCAGAAACTATAAAACTCCTAGAGGATAACATAGGCAAACACTCTCTGACATAAACCAAAGCAGGATCCTCTATGACCCACCTCCCAGAATATCAGAAATAAAAGCACAAATAAACAAATGGGACCTAATTAAAATTAAAAGCTTCTGCACAACAAAGGAAACTATAAGCAAGGTGAAAAGGCAGCCTTCAGAATGGGAGAAAATAATAGCAAACGAAGCAATGGACAATTAATCTAAAAAATATACAAGCAACTCCTGCAGCTCCATTCAAGAAAAATAAACAACCCAATCAAAAAGTGGGCCAAGGAACTAAACAGACATTTCTCCAAAGAAGACATAAAAATGGCTAATAAACACATGAAAAGATGCTCAACATCACTCATTATCAGAGAAATGCAAATGAAAACCACAATGAGGTACCACTTTACACCAGTCAGAATGGCTGCAGTCCAAAAATCTACAAGCAATAAATGCTGGAGAGGATGTGGAGAAAAGGGAACCCTCTTACACTGTTGGTGGAAATGCAAACTAGTACAGCCACTATGGAGAACAGTGTGGAGATTCCTTAAAAAACTGAAAATAGAACTGCCATATGACCCAGCAATCCCACTGCTGGGCATATACACAGAGGAAACCAGAACTGAAAGACACACATGTACACCAATGTTCGTCGCCGCATTGTTTACAATAGCCAGGACATGGAAGCAACCTAGATGCCCATCAACTGACGAATGGATAAGAAAGCCATGGTAAATATGCACAATGGAATATTACTCAGCCATTAAAAAGAATTCATTTGAATCAGTTCTACTCAGGTGGACGGACCTGGAGCCTATTATCCAGAGTGATGTAAGCCAGAAGGAAAAACAAAAATATAGTATACTAACGCATATATATGGAATTTAAAAAGATGGTAACGAGAACCCTGCATGTGAGACAGCAAAAGAAACGCAGATGTATAGAACAGTCTCATGGACTCTGTGGAAGAGGGCAAGGGTGGGATGATATGGGAGAATGGCATTGAAACATGTTGATTGTCAAGTGTGGGATTGGTTGCCAACCCGGTTTTGATGCTCGGGGCTGGTGTGCCTAGCGGGAGGGGGGAGTCGGGGGGTTCTGGATGGGGAGCATGTGTGTCCCCATGGCGGATTCATGTCAATGTATGCCAAAACCAACACAATAAAGTAAAGAAAAAATAAATAAATAAATACAGCCTTTAGTTCAAAATAAATAAATAAATAAATAAAATAAAATATTCTTCAAATGTTCACATTTAGAAAATCTTCACAACTTTAGGGTTGAAAATGTAATTTCAAAGGTAATTTATAATTGGAAATGTTATTTTAATTTATTCCACAATCATAAGAGAATAATTTTATGTCAATGTATAAATATAAAGTCCTACCATGGTCTTGGCTTCCTAAAGCAATTCAATATTTCTAACTAAATCAGTATAACCCAAGGTGTCTAAAGAACTACCAAGGTTTATCATTATTAACTGTATTTAAATTAAAAAAATAAAATAAAATAGCATGCTCATTTCTCCCACCCTCCACCTCTGTCAGTCACCAATCTATTCTCTGTATTTATGAACTTCTTTGGAATTTTGTTTGTTTGTTTTTATATTTCACATATAAGTGATATTATATTGCATTAATCTTCCTCTGTCTGACTTATTTCACTTAGCATAATGTCCCCTGAGATCTATCCATGTTGCCACAAATGGCAAGATTTTATTTTTTTTTATGGCTAAAAGATATCCCATTGTGTGTGTGTATGACAATTTCTGTATCCATTTATCCATCAATAGACATGGATTATCTTCATGTATTGGCTATTATAAAAAAAAACTGCTATAAGAAACAGGAATGAAGCTATATTTTTGGCATCCTATTTTTATTTCCTTTGTATATATACCTAGAAGTGAAACTGATGGATCATATAGTAGTTATATTTTATAATATTCTGAGGACCATTTCATACCTTACCAAATTTGTTACATGAGATTATATTCCCACCAATAGTACACAAGTGTTCCCTTTTCTTCCCATTCTCACTAGTACTTATTATTTTTGTATTTTTGACAATAGCTGTTCTAAAAGGAGTGAGGTGATGTAACATTTGTAATTTTGATTTGCATTTCCTTGACAATTAGTGATACTGAGCATCTCTTCACGTATTTATTGGCTATCTATGTTTTCTTTGGTCTTTCCTCATGACTCAGATGGAATATAATTTGCCTGCAAAGCTGGAGACCCAAGATAAGAAAGCATTCCTCAGTGATCATTGCAAAGAAAACAATAGAATGGGAAAGACTAGAGATCTCTTCAAAAAAATTAAAGATACCAAGGGAACATTTCATGCAAAGAAGGGCACAATAAAGGACAGAAATGGTATAGACCTAAAAAAAGAAGAAGATACTCAGAAGAGGTGGCAAGAATACAAAGAAGACCTATACAAAAAAGATCTTCACGACCCAGATAATCATGATGGTGTGATCACTTAGCTAGAGTCAGTCATCCTGAAATGCAAAGTCAAGTGGGCCTTAGGAAGCATCCCCATGAACAAAGCTAGTTGAGCTATTTCAATTCCAGTTGAGCTATTTCAAATCCTAAAAGATAATGCTGTGAAAGTGCTGCAGTCAGTATGCCAGCACATTTGGAAAATGCAGCAGTGGCCACAAGAATGGAAAATGTTAGCTTCCATTCCAAAGAAAGGGATTTCATTTCATTTCCCAAAGAAAGACAGTGCCGAAGAATGCTCAAACTGGCACAGTTGCACTCATCTCACATTTAACAAAGTGATGCTCAAAATTCTGCAAGCCAGACTTCAACAGTACATAAACTGTGAACTTCCAGAGGTTCAAGTTGGATTTTAAAAGGCAGAGGAACCAGAAATCAACTTGTCAACATCCGTTGGATCATTGAAAAAGCAGGAGAGTTCCAGAACTGCATCAATTTCAGCTTCGCTGACTATGCCAAAGCCTTTGACTGTGTGGATCACTGGGAAATTCTTAGAGATGGGAATACCAGACCACCTGACATGCCTCCTGAGAAATCTTTATACAGGTCAGGAAGCAATAGTTAGAACTGGACATGGAACAACAGACTGGTTCCAAATGGGGAACAGAGTACAATGCTGTATATTGTCACTCTGCTTATTTGATTTATATGCAAAGTACATCATGAGAAATGCTGGACTGGATGAAGTACAAGCTGGCATCAAGATTGCCTGGAGAAATATAAATAACATCATATGTGCAGATGACATCACCATTATGGCAGAAAGTGAAGAACTAAAGAGCCTCTTGATGAAAATGAAATTGAGTGCCATTGTATAAGTTCTTTAAACATATTTGGATATTAGTCCCTTATCAAATATATGATCTGCGTATCTCTTTCAGTAGAGTACCTTTTCATTTTATTGATGATTTCCTTGACTGCAAAGAAGTGTTTTAGTCTGATACAGGTCTGCTTGCTTATTTTTATTTATTTTTTTGCTTTTGATGTCAGATTAAAGAAAGCATCAACAAGATGTATGTCAAGGACCTTAGCACCTATGTTTTTTTCTAGAGGTTTTATAGTTTCAGGTTTTATGTTGGTATCTTTAATTCATTTTGAGTTATTTTCTGTGTATGTTATAAGACCTTGGTCTATTCTCATTCTTGTGCATGTGGCTCTCCAATTTTTACAATACCTTTTATTGAGGAGACTGTACTTCCCCCATTGTTTATTTTTAATAAATTAATTGACCATTTATGTGTGGATTAAATTCTTGGCTCTGTGCTCTGTTCCATTGATCCAGGTGTATGTTTTTATGTCAGTATAATAACATTTTAGCTACTCTAGCTTTGTAATAGAGACTGAGATCAGAATATGATGCTTCTAGCTTTGCTACTCTTTCACAAGATTGTTTTAGGTACTTGTGGAAATTTATGTTTTCACACAAACTTTAGGATTTTTTTGTTATA
Source organism: Antilocapra americana (assembly GCA_007570785.1). Lineage (NCBI taxonomy): Eukaryota > Metazoa > Chordata > Mammalia > Artiodactyla > Antilocapridae > Antilocapra > Antilocapra americana. Next base: position 5,577,905 of record ML664163.1, on the reverse strand, counting down.
TTTTGTGAAAAATGCCATTGAAATTTTGATAGGAGTTACACTGGACTTGTATATTGCAAAATGGACAATTTAAGAATATAGATTTTCCTAATCCATAATCATGAACTATCTTTCCATTTATTCTTGTCTTCCTCTTCATTAATACCTTGCAGCTTTCAATATATAAATTTTTCATTTCCTTGGTTAAATTTATTCATAGTTTCAAAAATGTATTATTTTTGATGCAACTGTAAATGTGATTTTTAAAAATGTCTCGAGCTTGCTATCAGTGTGTACAAATGTAAAAGTTATTTCTACTGAAGTATAGTTGGTACATAATATTATATAAGTTATAGTTGCAGTATGGTGATTCACATTTTTTAAGATTATATAACATTTATAATTATTATAAGATATTTGCTATATTCTCTATGTTGTAAAATACATCTTTGTAGATTATTTTAAGCCTAGTAGCTGGTACCTTCAAGCCCTTACCTTATATTGCCCATTCCCACTTCCCTTTCTCCACTGGAAACCACTCGTTTGTTTTTTATTTATGTGAATCTGCTTCTTTTCTGTTATAGTCACTGGATTGTTCTTCTTCTTCTTCTTTTTTTTTTTTTTTAAGATTCCACATATAAGTGATATCATACAGCATTTATTTTCCTCTGTCTGACATTTCAATTAGCATAATGCCCTCCAAGTCCATTCATGCTGCTGCAAATGACAAAATCTCATTAATTTTTACAGTTGTATACTATTCCACTATATATTTTTGTATATATCAATAACCTTAGATATGCAGATGACACTACCCTTATGGCGGGAAGTGAAGAGAAATTAAAAAGCCTCTGATTAGGGTCAAAGAGGAGAGTGAAAAAGTGGCTTAAAAGTCAATATTTAAGAAACAAAGATCATGGCATCCAGTTCTATCACTTCATGGCAAATAGATGGGGAAACAATGGAAACAATGACAAACATTATTTTCCTGGGCTGCAAAATCACTGAAGAGACTTCAGCCATGAAATTAAAAGATGTTTGCTCCTTGGAAGAAAAGCTGTAACCAACCTAGACAGTATATAAAAGAGCAGAGACTTGACTTTGCCAACAAATGTCTGTATAGTCAAAGCTGTGGTTTTTCCAGGAGTAGTGTTTGGATGTGTGTTGGACCATAAAAAAAAGGCTGAGCTCCAAAGAACTGATGCTTTTGAACTATGGTGTTGGAGAAGACTCTTGAGAGTCCCTTTTACTGCAAGGATATCAAATCATTTAATCCTAAAGTGATTCAATCCTGAATATTCATTGGAAGGACTGATGCTGAAGCTGAAGCTCCAATACTTTGGCCTCCTGATGTGAAGAGCCAATCCATTAGAAAAGACCTTGATGCTGGGGAAGATTGAAGGCAGGAAGAGAAGGGGATGACAGAGGATGAGATGGTTGGATGGCATCACTGATTCAATGGACATGAGTTTGAGCAAGCTCTGAGAGATGATAAAGGGCAGGGAAGCCTGGTGTGCTGCAATTCATGGGGTCACAAAGAGTCTGGAATGACTGAACAACAATATTATGGTGTAATCTGAATAAATGTTTTGCCCATCTCTATAAATATCTCTATATATCTTTATCCATTTATCTATCAATGAATACTTAAACTGTTTCCATACCTTGTCAAATGTAAATTAAAATTCTGCTATGAACACTGGATTGCATGTGCTTTTTTTGAATTAGTGGGTTTGTTTTTAATATATAACTAGGAATGGAATTCCTAAGTCATATAGTAGTCCTGGTTTTAGTGTTTTGAGAAACTTCACACTCTTTTCCATAGTGGCTGCACCAGTTTACAATTCTACCAACAGTGAAGGTGGGTTCTCTTCTCTCCACATCTTTGCTAACATTTATTGTACTCTTTTTGATGATAGCTAGCAGACAGGTATGAGGCATCCTGCAAATTTACTGAATTTATGAGTTATAACAGTTTTTTATTTGAAATCTTTAGGATTTTCTATATATAATATCATGACATTTTCAAATATGTAACAAGTTTATTTATAGGAAAAGTTTTCAGCTTTTCTCCATTGACTGTGATGATAAGTGTGATCTTGTCATATATGACCTTTATTATGTGGCTGTACATTCTTTCTATGCTCAATTTGCTGAGGTTTTATCATAAATGGATGTCAATTTTATAATGTTTTTCTCACATCTCTTCAAATGATCATATGATTTTTACCCTTCCTTTTGTTAATGTGGTGCATCACATTGATTGTCTTGCCAGTGTTGAACCATCCTGGCATTCAGGAGATAAATTTCACTTGGTCATGTTTCATGATCCTTTTAATCCATGATGAATTAGTTTTGTTAAAATTTGTTGAGGATTTTTGCATATATATTCATCAGGGATATGGGTTTGTAATTTACTTTCTTGTGGTGTCCTTGTCTAATTTTTAAATCACGGTGATGCTAACCTTGCAAAATGAGTTTGGAAGAGTATTGTCCTCTTCTATTTTTTGGAAGTGTTTGAGGATTGATAATAATTCTTCTTTGAATGTTTGATAGAACCAGGGGAGTCATCTGGTCTCAGAATATTCTTTATTAGGAGTCTTTTCTTTTTTGTCTTCAATATAATCATCAGTTTGTTCAGGTTATCTGTTTCATCATAATTCAGTCTTGGTATTATAGATTGTTTGCTTCTAGAAATTCATCTGTTTCTTCTAGGTTGTTCAAATTGCTGGCATATAATTTTTATAGTAATGTTTTATAATCCCTTATATTCTTGTGGTAAAAATTATAACATACCTCCTCTTGTTTTTCTGATTTTATTTATTTGTATCTTTTCTCTCTCTCTCTCTCTCTCTCTCTCTTTTTTTTTTTCTTGGTGTGCCTGCAGTGTGGGAGACTTGGGTTCGATCCCTGGGCCAGGAACATTCCCTGGAGAAGAGAATGACAAACCACTACAGTATTCTTGCCTGGAGAATCCCAACGACAGAGGAGCCTGGAAGGTTACAGTTCATGGAGTTGCAAAGTTAGACATGATTGAGCAACTTTTACTCACGACCATGTCTAGCTAGAGGTTTGTAAGTTTTGTTTATTTTTTCAAAGAACCAGTGTTTAGTTTCATTGATATCTATTGCTATTTTAGTCTCTATTTAGTTTATTTCTGTTCTAGTCTTTGTTAAGTTCCTTCCTTTCACTGACTTCAGGCTTTGTTCATTCTTCTTTTTCTTTCATCACTTCCTTGTGATGCAAAGTTAGATTGTTTACTTGAGATGCAAAGTTAGGTTGACTTTTTTTGTTTATTGAGACAGACATTTTTTACTCTGTACCTCCCTCTTAAAAATGCTTTTGCTTCATGCCATTAATTTGGGTTGAGTCTGATCCCATCGTAACGGTCAACATTATTACTCTTCCTCACTCATGTTTTGTGCTTTTAATTGTCACATTATACATCTTTTCTTCTTGTGTATCCCTAACTAATTATTGTAATTATATTTATTTTTACTGCTTTTTTCTTTAACCTCTATATAAGCTTTATAAGTGATTAATCTACTACATTTACTAGTTATTCACCTTTTTGGAGATATTTATTCTGTTCTATGTATTCTTGATACTATTTAGCATTCTTTCTTTTCAGCTTAAAGAATTCTCTTTAACATTTCTTGTAAGGCTAGTTTAGTCATGGTGAACTCCTTTAAATTGTGCTTGTCTTAACAAGTTCTTTTCCTCTCTTTCAGTTTTGAATGGAATGATAACTTTGCTAGGTAGAGGGTTCTTGGTTAGAAGCTTCTTTTTTGTTTTTTTCTCTCCCCTCTCCCCATTTCAGCACTTTAACTTTATTTTGTCACTTCTTTTTGGCTTGCAAAGTTTCTGCAGAAAAATCTGTTGATAATTTTATGTAAGCCCCTTGTACATATTATTTTTCTCTTACTGCTTTTAGTATTCTCACCTTGTTTTTAATTTTTGATGTCTTAATTATAATTGTCTTGGTGTGGGTATCTCTAGGTTCATTTTATATATATAAACTCCCTGGGACTCTTGAGTCTGGGTGTCCTTTTCTTTTTCCAGGTTTGGAAAGTACTCAGGCATTATTTCTTTAAAAAAGACCTATGTCTCTTTATATTCCCTTCTTCTGGGAGTCCTATGATGCAAATATTTCTCTGTTTGATCAATGACAAAAGTCACTTTCTTCTTCTTCTTCTTTTTTTTCTCTCTCTTTTTGTTGCTCTGATTTAGTTTCACTGCTTTGTCTTTGAGTTGACTTTTTTTTTAAATTTTATCTAGTCTGTTTTTGAAACATTCTCATAAGTTTTTCAGTTTAGCTGCTGTATTATTCAGCTCTATGACTTCTATTTTGTACTTTCTCGTATTTTCCACCTTTATGAAGTTCTCACTGTGGTTCATTCATTCTCTGCCTCAGTTTTATGAGCATTTTTATGATGATTACTTTGAATTTATATTAAGTGAATTTTTCAATAAAATAAATGTTAATAAATAGTTTTGTATTTTTAAAATATATGTTTTAAAATTTTATATATCATCTTTTTATTATATTTATATATAATTTTAATAATATTTTAATAAAATTAAAAAGGATTTTATTACTTTTTTTCGAAGGTTCTATCTTGTTCTTTCATTTGAAGTGTATTCCTCTATTTCTTAATTTTCCTTGGCTCTTTGCTTTGGTTTCTACATAGTAAATGAAGCAACCATGTTGTCTTGAAGCCCAGTGCATGCAGAAGATGAATGCTGTCATTCAATCCTGCCTCAGTTTTCAATTCTCTCAAACCTTGTGCTTGCCAAGCAGACTATTACATTTGTAACAGCTCCCAGTAATTTTAAAGTTTCAGGTCTTATAATTGTCCCAAAGGGTAGGGTCTCATCATTTACATTCAGGTTGGCTAGAAGTAAGACCCTCAGGCATCAAGTTTTTAAAAGTATACATGCAGATTATACCACTCTAATTGCAGAAAATGAAGAGAAATTCAAGAGCCTCTTGATGAGGGTGAAAGAGGATAGTGAAAAAAACTTGGTTGAAACTAAACATTCAAAAAACTAAGGTCATAGCATCACTTCATGGCAAGCAGAAGGGAAAAAGTAGAAGCAATGACAGATTTTATTTTCTTGTGCTACAAAATCACTGTGGACAGTGACTGCAGTCATGAAATTAATAAAAATTTGCTCCTTGGAAGGAAATTTCTGACAAATCAAGACAGCATATTAAAAAGCAGGGACATCGCTTTGCCAACAAATATCCATGGAGTCAAACTATGGTTTTTCCAGTAGTCATATACAGATGTGAGAGTTGGACCATCAAGAAGCTTGAGCACTGAAGAATCAATGCTTTTGAAGTGTGGTGCTGGAGAAGACTCTCGAGAGTCCCTTGGACATTAAGATCAAATCAGTCAATCCTAAGGGAAATCAACCTTTAATATTCATTGGAAGGATTGATGCTGAAACTGAAGCTCCAATACTTTGGCCACCTAATATGAGGAGTCCATCATTGGAAAAGACCCTGATGCTGGGAAAGACTGGAGGTAAAAGGAGAAGGGGGTGGCAGAAGATGAGATTGTTAGACAGAATCACCAATTCAATGAACATGAATTTGAACAAACTCCATAAGATAGTGAAGGGCAGAGAAGCCTGGCATGCTGCAGTCCATGGGATCACAAAGTCAGGCATAACTTAGCAACTAAACAACAACAAAATGTATACAGTTGTGTGGGATTGTAAGCATAGTTCCACTGGCTACCAGAATCAGATGATTTGAAGGCATCTCTTGAGCAGCAGTTTTTGTGACTGGGGCTCAGATGAGTATATAAGCTCCTTTTTGAGTGATACATGAAAGCTGAGCAAAGCAGAAAGCAAGAACCAAGATGGTGTTCACAGTCTATGTTCCTTGAGAGTGGCTTTGTACCACTAGATGTCTGCCAAACCTGAAGACTGCCCCTCAGGCTGAAGCCCCACATCAAAGGATGAGGCCTCTTTCACAGAAAGACCAGGAGGTGTGCCTCAGTCTGCTGTCCTTGCCATGTCCTTGGGGTTGTAGCCTGCCAAGAACTGTCTTTCCAATTGCCACAGTACTGTGGGACCCCAAAATGCAAGGCCCTTCCACCAGGTAATCAGGGGCTACCCCCTGGCGCAACCAGCCACAGAAACTGTGGCAATTTGCTATTTACTGCTGGTCCTTTTACTTGAAGATACAGGAAAAGTTATAGAGATATTTGACAAATTGTTAAACAAGATGCAGAGCAGTGTAAGTGTTGTAAAACTTGGGTGGTTAGTCAGATAAGGTGTTAGTTACTAGTTATGGGAAATTACTAGTCATGTTGGTAATTAAACATAAAATGAAATATTGATCTTTCCCCACAGATAGATTGATAAACACTGTCTTTGATAATAGTGGTTTGATTTAGGGATGCCACAAGCTAGTCTAAATATTTTAAGCCTATTTCTAAATAGAATATTAATAGAAAGAGTAAACAACATGATGAGAGAAGTTGGTGGGGGGAGGTAAACCAAATTTAAATATGATGTCTAAAATACACATAGATATGGTTTCTCTTAATAGGCATTTTCGAAGACTTGTTAAAATTTTAATGTGCAATAAATAATATAACAAATATTATTAAATATTCGTTGACTATCTTTATGGCTCGTTCAAAACAGAGTGCAGTTCTTTTATCCCTTATATGTGGAACTTATGAGAGATCAAAAGTAGATGGGGCACAAATACCATTCTTATGGATGACCTGAAACTAAGTATATGCTATTAATTCTCTATAATCTTTATCTCAACTTAACACTGTGTGAAAATCTCTTATAACATTTTAATGCAAATATCTTAATGCAGGGGTAGGTTTTTAGTTTTTGGAAGAGATACATTCATTGCAAAGATACGATGATGGCATCTACATGTTTAGTACTTTAATAATAATAAATAATTTTTCCTATTTTATTCCATATGATTCTCACAAAAATTCTGCAATACATGGATGTATTTAGATAATCAGCAGCAATTTTCATAATGTGTAACAATTTCTATCAATTTTTATATTTTGAGAAAATAAAATGCAAGACTGTCCATAATCTACCATAGATAAATATACATATTTATAATGTAAATATTATATAAATAAATATGTATTTATTTCTAGCTATATATATTAAATATATATTTATTTAAATAAATGTAAATATATATATTATCCTTGCATGATAGTTTACACAGGATAATTTCTCATTTTGAATGCAACACTGTATAACATGTTTAATAATTTAATAATAAAATATTTTCAACTAGAATGATGAATGTGGTGTCTGCAGTCATTAAAATTCCAACTTTTATGAATGATTCATAATTATACTGGTAATTACTGAATTCCTTCCACCCTTTCCCTGCTTCAAATAAAAGATACCATGGATCTTCTTAAATGACAAACTGTTCTACCATATTCCTATGCAACGGATTTCTGAAAAGAGCTGTGATTGTTAACTCTCTTCTGATCATGTGGCTAAAATTTAATGATTTATGAAATACTGGCCTTGCTTCTTCATTTCATTATTAATTAATAATGTGGACCGAAAAGGCAAAAAATAAAAGATTCTTTGATGTGGCCAACTTTAGTGCTTTACAGATATCTGCATAACAAAAGTCTGTTATATATGTGAACTGTATCTACTTGTAAAGGATTAGACAGTGCAAGCATCTGCCATTTCACGCTAGCTCTTTAACCTTTCTTCTAAAGTATTGTAATACATCTGGTTAATGAAGCTCATATTGTTATGGGCTCTTGTTTGTGATTCCATTTGAAGTCAGAGGATTTCCCTGAAGAAACTGGGTTTTGATCTACATATCCAAAAAAATACATTTTGATAGTCTGAAAAAAAGTTACTGAATATTTTTGTTAGAATTAAATATAGTGAGAATTTTAGTCCTATTTAAGTGCTTTAGGCCGCACAGTTAATCCATTTATAATTTTATATAAGATGATAGGCATTTGCATAGACAAGTATTAAATGTAAATAAAGAACTTAAAATGAGTTAGAGTATTTTGAGATAAAGACAACTGAAGAAACACTCAAATTATTCCTTTTGGCCTGACTTTTCACTTCCATTTATCTCTTACAAGATGGTAATGAAATTAGTAGTAAAATATTTTCTGCTGAGGCGCTAGCCCTCAGGCAACTAAAATAACTGAAGGTATCTCTAGTAAAAGAAAAGATCTTCATCCTCGGACCACAGAATTGAGATATATATTATTTCCTCAGATCAGGTCATAATATTTAGGGTTTCATTTTGTTTTTTTGGAAAATTGAGAACAAAAGTGTGATTCATACAGTTGGTGCCAGATAATGTGGCTCTGTATTTTAGAATATTTATAAAAATAAACAAATCATCCTACATCCATAAATATTTTAAATGGATGACTGTATAATCTGCACACACATAAAAAGCAGTAGCTTGCCAGACTGAATGAGGAAACAGCATGGAGTAAAGCAGGCTCACCATTAGTTAAAACAATTAATATTCTAGGGTACTTACAAATATTTGCGAAAGGGATGTTCTGTTTCCTGGCAAGAAAGCAGCTCTCTGGAAATGACTACAGCAGCACTTAATGTGTCCACAACTGACTTAACTACACTTAGCATTCATTTTTTGAGGACATTTTGATTTGTGTTAGTATTGCTAATTGATTAAATTGATACTCTATGGATAGAACATTCAGCACTACTCAAAAAGAATGTTGACTGTGCCTTTTCTTTATCCTCCTTTTAATAAAGTACAGCCTGGAGTAAGAGGGTTTCTATCCGTTTCATTCAAGGATTAACTTTGGGATACTGATAGAGTAGAAAAATAGAGTGCAGCACATTCAGCATAACTGAGGATATAGTAAATTATTGTTTAATATAAAAATAGGTTTCTTTGAAGTGGGAGATGTGATCATTTTATAATTTTGTATACTCACTACATTGGTAGCTTCTATGAAATAAATCTAATAAAAGCAGGAAGAAATTTTCTTGCAGTCTCACTACCAAAGACTGAAATGAGCTTTCCCTCTAAAAGCAGATGCAGCTGAGAGGGTAGCAAGCAGGAAGGCCAGAGGTCTCCAAATGGAGGAAAATAGGCTGCAAATATCAGACGTTTTTATCTCTCTATTAAGAGGCAGGAGGAAACAAACTAGTGATTTTTTTTCCCTTCTCTATACAAATTTAAAAGAGATTTCTCTTAAAATACTGTGTTTCAGTAAGGACACCTGGTCTCACCTGAAATTAACTATTCTCAAACCTTGAGTTAACCAATGCATTCTTCTTATGGAAATGTTTGTCTTGAGCTATGTTAATGTACTATGCATTTATCCCAAACTCTGTCTTCCAGTAGGTTCTGCCAAATGGCTTAGAACCTACTTGACACACCAGTATGTTATACTCAAACATTTTTCTCCTAATCTGTGTAAATGAAACTATCTGTCTGGTTAACTGCCCTTCTACAAAATTCAAGTCAATCATTTTTTGGCCTGGGATGACTCTTCTAGTGCCAAGATAACCCCAAAATACATCTTATGTATGAGGGGACTGGTGCCATTCTGAGTTTTGAGACATTTCTTTCTTTCATTATCAAACGTCTAGTGACTATATAACATCCAGCCAAGAGCTAGCAGAGGGGTGCTCTTTCTACCCACTTCTGACTCCTATGTCAGAAGCTTTCTCTATCTCCTTTATATTTTGATAAAACTTTATTACACAAAAGCTCTGAGCGATCAAGCCTAGTCTTTGGCCCCAGATTGAATTCTTCTCTTCCAGAGGCCAAGATTCCGGGCGTCTTTTTTGTGACTTTTTCAACAACCTTTCACTGCCTTCCATTCCTTCCTTCCTTCCTTGGATCCTTTCTCCTTCCTTTCCCGCCCTCCTCCTACACTTTCTACTCCTCTTTCCTTTTAGTCTTTTTCTTCTCCTATTTCAACTGAGACTTTCTCTTTCTCCTCAGTTTTACCAATACCTTTACTTCTAAATGAGCTTCTGTTGTGGCTTGGCTGGTAAAGAATCCGCCTGCAGTGCAGGGGACCTGGGTTTGATCCCTGAGTAGGGAAGATCTCCTGGACAAGGGAAAGGCTACCCACTCCAGTACTGTGGTCTGGATAATTATATGGACTGTATTGTCCATGGGGTCACAAAGTAATCAGACACACTGAGTGACTTTCACTTTACCTTTACTCCTAAATACTAGTCCAGGAATGATTGATAAGCCCTAATTGTAAACACTTCAATTATTGTGGTGAGTCAAACAAACATAGGTAGGTTGATGACAAAATGTGCTATTTATCTAAAATTGTTATAGGATAAATAATCCTATTTACCATATTTTTCAGACTTAGAGAATAGTAACATCTGTTAGTTTTGTTCATAAAAGTTAAGCAAAAGAAAAATCATTTCACATGTCTAAACCAGAAAAGGGATATTCAGATAGGAGACCAAATTTGAGCAAACCAAAATGCATCTGAAAAATTTACTTATAATCCTATTAAGCATTGTAACCCTATTATGGGTCAAACCAAATTTCTGTTCAGAAAACTACATAGCACACCTATACATTTAAGATGAAAAAGTAGAGTTGATCCATTCATTATTGATCATTGGTTTCATATAGGTAATTTGAAGCCCCATGCTTCAGAAAAGCACTTTTCAAAACACTACTTGAAACAAAGTTTCCTTAAATCTGTAAATAGTTTGTTTGAAATGAATCAGTTCAGTTAAGTTCAGTCCCTCAGTCCTGTCGAACTCTTTGCGACCCCATGAACCTCAGCATGTCAGGCTTCCCTGTCCATCACCAACTCCTGGAGCTTACCCAAACTCATGTCCATTGAGTTGGTGACACCATCCAATTATCTTATCCTCTGTCGTTCCCTTCTCCACCTGCCCTCAATCTTTCGCAGCATCAGGGTCTTTTCAAATGAGTCAGCTCTTCGCATCAGGTGGCCAAAGTATTGGAGTTTCAGCTTCAATATCAGTTCTTCCAATAAACACCCAGGACTGATCTCCTCTAGGATGGACTGGTTGGATCTCCTTGCAGTCCAAGAGACTCTCAAGAGTCTTCAACACTATAGTTCAAAAGCATCAATTTTTCAGCGTTCAGCTTTCTTTATAATCCAACTCTCACATCCCATGACGACTGGAAAAATCATAGCTTTGACTAGACAGACCTTTGTTGACAAAGTAATATCTCTGCTTTTAATATGCCATCTAGGTTGATCATAACTTCTCTTGCAAGGAATAAGCCTCTTTTAATTTCATGGCTGCAGGCACCATCTGCAGTGATTTTGGAGTACCTCAAAATAACGTCAGCCACTGTTTCCCTATCTATTTGCCCTGAAGTGATGGGACCAGATACCATGATCTGTTTTCTGAATGTTGAGCTTTAAGTCAACTTTTACAGTCTCCTCTTTAACTTTCATCAAGAGGCTCTTTAGTCCTTCTTTGCTTTCTTCCATAAGGGTGGTGAAATCTGCATATCTGAGGTTACTGATATTTCTCCTGGCGATCTTGATTCTACCTTGTGCTTCTTCCAGCCCAGTATTTCTCATGATGTTCTCTGAATATAAGGTTACAGGTTATTATTAATTAGTTTGAATATCACTTCTAGGAGTGGATATTAAAGACTGATAATTCATGCATCTAAAATCTTACAAAGAAACAAAAAAAAAGGTAGAGAAGGTAGGTATTTTTCTGAGCTCCAAAGTCACTGGAGATAGTGTCTACAGCCATTAAATTAAAAGATGCTTACTCCTTGGAAGGAAAGTTATGGCCAACCTAGACAGCATATGAAAAAGCAGAGACATTACTTTGGCAACAAAGGTGTGACTAGTCAAGGATATAGTTTTTCTAGTAGTCATGTATGGATATGAGAGTAGGACCGTAAAGAAAGCTGAGTGCTGAAGAATTGATGCTTTTATTTTTTTTTATTTATTTATTTTTATTGTTTTTGCCATACATTGTCATGATATCACCATGGGTTTACATATGCTTCCCCTCCATAACCCCCTTCCCTCCTCCCTCCCGCCCAGGAAATCTCGCTGTACCAGCCCCGAGCATCAATCCTGGGCTGGCGATTGATTAGACACATGACAATTAACATGCTTCAATGCCCTTCTCCCATATCATCCCACCCTTACCCTCATCCACAAAGTCCACAAGTCTATTCTATACATCTGCGTTCCTTTTGTTGTCTCCCATGTTGGGTTCTCATTACTGTCTTTCTAAATTCCATATATATGTGTTAATATACTGTATTGTTGTTTTTGCTTCTGGCTTACTTCACTCTGGATAATGGGCTCCAGTTCCGTCCATCTGAGTAGAATTGCTTCAAATGAATTTTTTTTTAATGCTGAGTAATATTCCATTATGTATATGTACCACAGCTTTCTTATCCATTCGTCAGTTGATGGGCATCTAGGTTGCTTCCATGTCCTGGCTATTGTAAACAATGCAGCGATGAACATTGG